>CAAKHB010002456.1:67445-80310 GCA_901007665.1 Aeoliscus strigatus
GGGGGGGGGGGGGGGGGGGGTATGGTGGGCCAAAGGTGAATACGTATGAACCTTTACTATGTGGAAGATGGAGAAGTCCTCTTATAGCACAGTCCTAGAAGAAGAAAAAAAAACAAACAAAACAAAGGCTTCCTGTCAATGTGCCAGGAGAGAGAGGCTTTACTGGAAAGAGGAGGCGGAGCCTGCTGCTGAGCGTTCTCTCCGCCTCCTCTGCTTTCTTTATAACTCACAGGACACCAGAGCTCAACACTCCCAAACACTTTACATGTCTGAAGTCTGAGGACTTTTTCAAACAACAATTCAACTGTTTGGAGGAACACTTAAGGTGAGGATCGGTTTAATTCCTTCTTTCTCTCTCCATACAACAGCCTTCGACAGTGTCTTAGTGAATGAACAGCGTTTGGGGCTGTTTACTTACTTGTGGAGCCGGGCATGTGATGGTTTTAACTGGAACTGACCCGAGGTCAGGTTACACAACAAGTTTCCCAGAAGTTACCTATTAAGTTCAACTTATCTCCAATGGATAACCTCACACCCCTGTCATCTCTCCTCAGGTGTTTCCTTTCCAAAGCGACTGAGAGCTGAATCTGTGTGTCACTGTCCTCTTCCTCTCCTGCCCCAGCGCTCCCCCCTGCTGCCTACAGAGTGGGCACAGCGCCATGGTAACTCACAGCAAGTTTAACTCCGCGATGAGCAGCAGCCTCTTGGAAGCCAACATGCGGCTGCCTCACCGTTACAAGATGTTCTCCTCCAAGACGCAGTACCAGATGGTGCTCGCCACGCTCCACAAGCTCCAGGAGAGCGGCTTCTACTGGGGCGCCATTACCGGCAAGGAGGCCAACGCCATGCTGGTGTCCCAGAACACGGGTACATTCCTCATCCGGGACAGTTCTGACAACCGACACCTATTCACCCTCAGTGTCAAGACGGCATCAGGCACCAAAAACCTGCGCATCCAGTGTGATTCAGCCTCTTTTTACCTGCAAACAGACCCAAAGAACATTCTGTCTGTTCCACACTTTGACTGCATCCTCAAGCTGGTCCATTACTACATGCCCCAGAGCAAAGGGAACACCCACAGTGGGAATATCTACTACATCTACTCCAGTGGAGAGAAAATCCCTTTGGAGCTCATCAAACCACTCTCCTGCAACTTGTCCACCTTGCAGCATCTTTGCAGGAAGACAGTTAATGGACATCTGGACATGTCTTCTAAAAGAGACCAACTTCCGCATCCTCTTAAGGAATTCCTCCAGGAGTATGATGCTCCGATATAGAGTCATTGTTCTGATGCTCCTGAGGAAGCGGCGACTTCTGAGGGTACCAAAGAAACGTTCCTAGGTGCGAGGGAACACCAGGCACTTTTGTCTGAGGAGTAACAAGCGTCAAGCCTGGGCTTGTCAAAAGAAGTTGGGCTGCCAAATGAAAGGCCGAGAAGTGGCCGAGTGAACGAGTTAGAAGGGTTCGATTTCCAGAAGAGACGATGACTGAGCCCAAAAATGAATGAAAGGTGAAGTCAGCTGTTTGAAGGCTGATGACGCACAGGTTCCCTCTGCTGCTGCTAACCGGTGTCTGTCTGTCGGCTCCACACGCGTCAGCCAATGAAAACCAGCCATTAAAGCCAAACTGGCTTTTATAAACAGACTTTTTTTGGGGTTGATGGTAATCTCGGATGTCTGGACAGCGTCCCAGCATCTCTGAGTGAGTGTGTGAATTTTCCAGAAAAACGGACACCTACGAATGAGCAGATGGTTCCATGAGAAAAGGGCTGAACATTGTAAAAGAGCAAACAATCCTTTGCTTTAATAAAGGATTTTAACAGCAAACAGCAGTTTGTTGGAACGCCAAGCATGACGGAGTCCTACAAGGTCTTTACTTGACTGAACATCACCTCTGCTGACAAGTTGCTGGACTCCTCAGAGTCTCCTGAGGATTTACAAACCAACACACGCGGTGGACAGGCTCACCAATGAATGTATCTCTGTTTTCTGACAGAGGCCGACTGCATCTAAAGTCTTTCACTTCAAACAATGTTTACATGAGGACAAACAGTAGATCTGCGCTGTCTTTGATAAAGATGTACTCAGCCAAACTAATGGCCCCAGATGCTTGAAGAAACTTTGCACTTAATTTATATTTGTATGAACACCTCAATAATTTATAATAAAGTGCTATTTTTTTTTTTATGAAATGAGATCTCAATGTCTGATTTTGTGGATGATGCAGGAGAAACGGCAGTGGAGCTTCATGAGCACTGGATCAGTGCACAGGCTGTGGATGCATCTTTAAATGAAGTATTCGGGGGGGTGTCACCACACACAACAGACACCAAATGAACCATCAGTGAATTAACAAACCATAAAAGGTGGATTATTCAGACTGGGCTGTGAAGGGTTACATGTCTCAAAGCCACCGTTAGTTGTCGGTAGTTTGTCATTTCATTCATCTATTTTGTCCTCATAATTCCCATGCCAACAGCATAAAGAGATTACAAAGGTAAATGGTATAAAAAGGTTAGGTAAAATAGGTTATGTGAAGGTAGTATGCAGTAAAAAACAAGATGGCAAACAGGATTAAACGTTTTATTTTTATTTAGGTTTCATAGCAGGAGGAGTGTGTGGTGTCCGTAGCTACAGCATCACCCCCTATTTGTCCTGCCTCCACCTGAGATTGGTGTACCACCGCTCAATGTCACACCTCCTTCAAACACCAACAGTCTGTACAGTGTCTGCACACGTGCAGCATTTTGGCTTCCAAGCAAAATAGCACGCTGCTTCTGACTTAATACCTCAGAACTGTCCAAGACCTGATAAGATTCACTCCGCCAGACTTCTAGAGAAGTGTGGTGGACTTTGTGCCTCTGGGTGACTCACTTAACCATGTGCTCCTGCTTGCACATGTGAAATGATGTAACACTTTGCTTTCATCTGATTGGCTCTTTGAACACACACATGCACATGAACTTGAGTATGCAGGAATTGAGAGACAAGATGTACTGGCAGGTGGTGCACCTCATCCAATCATCACACTTTCTTTGATGCAACATATCATCATCTGAAACCGCAATGACACGCAGACGCTCACCTGATCAGGAAATATACGTACAGTGAAAAATAATAAAGTTGTCAGTTCCTCTTCAAACAGCTGCAGTGTGATGACCAGATCTTCACTTGTACAGCCTTGTCTTGTGTAAAACCTCTGGTAGTAGAAAAAAAAATAAAATGTGTGCAACAGAGGGAAAAAAAGAAGGAGAAAAAAATAAAACAACAAACAATTAAATTCAACAAAAATGGAATTATGGTCAAATAATACAAAGCAAAAATACTATGAAATAAAATAAAAAACAAACATACCAGCCAATAACAGAAGACTTGATTGTAACATATTAGCAGGAAACAGAAACCTCACTTCCTTCTGAACAGGAAGTGAGGTCATTTAAGGACACTTGAAACAGAATGAGAGGGAGAAACAAAGGAACAAGGAGGAAGACAAAGAGAAGTGAGAACATAGAGAATAAAAACAAAAAGCCTGATCGATTTTCAAGTGCAGAGTGTTGAATAAATATCCAGAAAGGAAATCGTCATAATGAAGAAACAAACACGTGTGGAAGATTGTAGTTCAGGAACAGGGACAGCTTCCTCCCCTGCCTCATCACTGCCCCAGTCATGGTCAGGTCAGTCCTTGTTTGTTTTTATTGTTTCTTCTCCTCTACCATGTCCCTAAAAGCTCAGCACCTTTGGGGCCTCCCCATTCTACACCTCCACATTCCCTTTGTTTCTAAAACCTGAGCCATTTTACATTTGGACCCGAACTGAACCAACTCATTCCACATCATCCACATTCCATTGTAAGTTGAATTATTTCTTTTCTGAATATTTCTTGAATATGTGAATTGTAGTATTTTTTTCTGTTGTTTTTGTATTTTGTGTTGACAATTAATATACAACAAATTCCTGAGTAGATGTCTTAAGTATTGTTTGTTATATGATCACTTTACCCCCTTTTGTCGGTAGTAGGAGCTAACCGGGGAACATTTGGTTTATAAACCCAGGCTATAATCCTCCATTGACGTCATTATTGATAGGAATACAATTGTGACGCTACACACGTTATTAACAGAAATGTTCCATATTTCTCTTTCTATTTATAGAAATATTTCATATTCACATTCTGTTTGGATTCCTTGTCAACCTTTTACTAAGTTTTTGTTCAAGAGCAATCTGGCAAAACTGGTTTACAAAAGACAGTTTGTGGCCAGCAAAGAATTGTTCTGTGAATGTTACATTATCTTTAATTTCTTTTATTTATGGTGAACATCAGAGAAGTTTGGCCTCTAAAAGCACTTGAACGAGAGCATCAATCTGCTAAATGTCATGCTAAAAAAAAAAAAAAAAGTTTCTGGAAATCATCTTTTTATTTTGTCAGAATTCCAGTTAATGTTTGAACAGAAACCTTCTGTGGTGTTTATAGTTTCTCAGTGGCTTCAATGGGCCCATAAAAGAGGATCGTTTTTATAATTACTCTGATGAAGCTTCTGCAAACGCACATGCTCCTCACATCTGCATTGTGCAATCACACCAACAGCCATCCAGCCGGGAACACACACATTTACTGCAAAGCTCTAAAATGATGGATGGACGGGAATCGGCGATAACCTCCATATCCAGCATAATTACAGGAAGAAGCTCCTGCTCTACCTGCTTCCACAGCACTTTACTACTGGGCCTCTGAGGTGATTTGAGCTCTGTGCTGGGCTAAAACATTTTTTATCGCAGTAATACGCTGATATAAAAGAAATCCTCTTCAGAGAGATCCCAATACAGCCTTGGAGCTCTCATGGTAAAACAATGACTCTCACCTCAAAAAGTCCTTTTCGAGCTTGAAGTTACTCAGAACTAAACAATCCAGTGTTGGGAAACATGAATCACTTGCCTGGTTGAGCTTATTTTCATGACGTGAGTGCAGGATGGAGGCCCAAGGACTGACGCAGCAATTTCTGAGGGACATTACCAAATAAGTGGAGACTTTTTCAGAACTTCATGAGAATAAAACGTCAATTTGTCGTCTCAGTAGTTTTAGAGGTCAATGTTCACACAATAGGAGGGACGGAAACGCAATGAGAAATGGGGAAGTGCCAGAAAGAATATGTGCTTGATTCAGTCTCATATCATGTGTGTGCAGATTATCAGAAGCATTTTGGCTTCAGTTGTTACCTCTTTCTCTGGTAAAAAGAAACATCTGTCACCTTATCTGTCACCGGTGAGCCGTCGCTGTGTCCATAACAACGATCACTGACACACAAGTTGTTTTTTTAAACTAATCCATCACACTAATTCTGCTTGTTAAAGTTCCCTGCAGTTTGAAAAGGAACACATGAAGAAAAGCCTTAGACATTGTATCATGACAGGTTTTGTGCTTCATTGAACAGGAAGGCGTTTATTTTTATCTATTGTATTTTAATACAAATGCCTCGTACTTCCTTTTAATAACACAATCTCTGGATGACAATGAATTTATTACCGGCAGCGGAATCTGTCTAAGCGCCATGTGTCTGGTGGTTACCAAGACTTTGGTTCCAAGACTCTCCATCGTCATCACGCATCTGCAGCTTCAATGTAAGGACCAGTAGAAGGGATTGTAGGACACTGAAGTATGTCCACTTGGACATTTCTGGTGGTGTCCACGTACAGACTTATAAGGTGATAAATACTTTTGTTGAAGGTTAGAGAAGATAGTGAGGCTTTATTTTTCAGCTTTTACTTTCTGTGACGTGCAGTGAGGTTCATGGCTGGTGAAGCAGTGACTTTATCCCAGTGTAGGTACATACAGTGTAGTTTATTCACCAGTGTAGTTTATTCACCATTTGACTGTCAACAGTTACATATGTTTAAAGTCTCAAATCAGCATTCTTTTCACAGATTTTCATTAAACTTGCTTTCTGGACCGGGCCCCTGGAGACAAACTCTTTACTATAAATCAGTGACGTGTTCGATGACAGCATTGATTTATACTTATTTTTCAGCCTCACTGTTCCCTGTGTGCTGCAGATCTATACAGACCAAAAGCTGCAATGGGACATAACTTCACCTCATTCAGTCTCTGTGACCTCTGCACATGCGTGTACAGTAACAGCCAGCCGGATTCCCGCTCATCTTTGCAGTCTATTTACAATTCCACAACCGCTGGTTGCCATGGCGTCCTCGTCAATGAGCTCCAGATGCCAGATATCAGAGCCAGCCAGAGGCAGTGAGTCACCACAGCCCGCAAGTCGTCCCCCCACCTTCCCCCATCTCTTCTCCTGGCACGCTCCTCCTGTTCTTCCTCAGATTTACTGTTAGCGCTCCACTCCCCCTGTGCCCCACTGCACCGGCTGACCACGGCACTGTAAATCTGCCCTCAGAGCGTTGTTCACAACTTTATCGTCAGGCGTTCTGCTTCGCATCAGACTGAGCAGAAACAAGAAAAGACAGATTTGACGTAAAAATGAAGGAATGCTGCAAAATTAGACCGTGATTATAAATCTTTTATGGGACTGTGGCTGAGAACGTCTGACTGTTGCTCTAAAACTGACCTTGGCTTCATCTGTGCCTGTTTCACTGCTGCCGCAGGACAATATTGATTCAACTCACTGCATGATACTTTAGATACTTTAGCACTTTTTTGGATAAGGTTGGTTGCAGCTGCACTCACTGGTTTGCCTTAACTTTGTTACTTGTATTTTTATACTTTTCCAAAACTTGTAATTTCGTGTTTTTACACAAGGTGCAGCTAGACTGGAAATGCTTTGAGTCACCAGCAGTGCATGTACCAACAGGCCACTGTGAAGTATTTACATCACCCTGGTAACAAACATGAATTTTAGGTTTCTATTAGAATCACAAGTCATTATGCTCAGTGTCATGGAATAACTGTTGTGAATTCATGTGTTACAAATAAAATCAGACTTTTATGTCGTATGACATCTGTCAGTGTTTCACGTCACCCCACAACTCTCGGACCTTTTTCATATGTGGTTGGAAACATATCAAAGCAACCTCGGTCATGTCACATTATCCGACTTTTACGTCATTGAAGTGAGACAACTCCACGCTGGAAGAGGTGACTCGGCACGGCAGACACCATTTATCGCTTGGTCATAGATTCTCTCGGCTCGGATTGCCCAACAACTTCAGATTTGATACATACATTCTGATGTGTAGCATCCGTTAACGGGTCACTTCTGACGATGGTCGCGTTCAGATAATAATGTGAACCACATGAACTGTGGACGTGGCCTTATATTTATTAGTATTAACAGAATAAAAGTGCAAAAAAGAACAGCAGTGATCATGAACCTCTTCATGTTTGTCATGTATTTACTAGAATATGCCAGAAGCAGAGAAACTGCTGGTTCAAGTAAAACCCTGACAGTTTAACTTTCTTTTCAGACATTAAATGACCGTCGTTATTTCTGTTACTGCCATGCAGGCCAATGTAAACAATGTCAGCAGAGGAGAAATCCCAAACAGTCCTCCTGTGTTTGCTGGAAAACACCCCGTGAGTCAGCGGCTCTTCGAACAAGCTGACGTACTTCTGAACGAAAGATTCTGCAATACACGGCACGAACCGTTGTCATTAGTTACTGCGTGGTAACACACAGGACGTATACAGAGCAGTGTAACACAAACTGTGTACAAATCAACAGTCAAATTAACCTAAGCGGAGAGTGTAAAGGTGGATAAAAATGTGGCGCTACCCTGACACACCTCCTGAGGCTGAACACTGTGTTCTAACAATCATATTCACATTGGTGTGATAAATTCTATACAGTTATGTAACACTGTGTATGAGCATGTGTGTGCACATTGTATTGAAACAGGGCGTATCTGTGACGTCAGGAGGCTTTAGCTGATAAATGACGACCTATTATTACTGCACCACTCACGTCACCCTGACAGAAGGAACAAATACACAGGAAGTGAGCTGGTAAACACACATTCTTTGCGTGGGACGTAACCAAGAGTTCCTGACACAGTTTGCCGTTGTAGATGATAGTGTGTGGAACCATTGTTGAAGGTTTATTGACATATCTGACCAACTGTCTCTTTGGGTTTGTATTTAATGTGGCATTTTGAGAAAGAAAGGCGGAAATGTCCAATCCAATGCTCACAGGCAAAAATCGGAATTTTAAACTTTGGCCTCCATCAACAAAATGTCATGTGTCGTTCTTTTATTTTCTTTTCCCTTTCTCATATCATTCGCCTGCTGACACATTTATGGCTTCAGACACAAATCGCTTTCCAAGGAAGAAAGCTGCAGGTCCTTGTACATTCTCAGATACACACTGTTCCAGTTTATGGGGGTCATAACTCCCACATCGAGTCATCGCTTCAGACGAGTTCACCATCTGGTGAAGGATATTAACGTAATAAATGACTATCAAAGTCTTTGAAATGTCCTGTTGTAATTTCATTGGTTTAATCCCGATAGAAGAACTGGGGCTAGTGTCAGAGCTGAAGTTTAAACACCATATTATTGCTCATATGTTTGCCTAGGATAGAAAAACACGAGAATTCTCCATTTTAGGAAATGATAAGATACAAAGCTTTGCATACTAATCCAGGTGGAGGTCATCCTGGAAAGGGTTTGCAAAGAATGGAAATGTTTACACAACTCAGCTTTATCTGGAAAGCACTGTGCAAACAAGCACAGTTGAACCAAAGTGTTGCATTGCACATCAAGAATAAAACAAGCATACAACAGAATAAACTCAAACCATTTTTTACCGTGGACCGTGACAGTGCCTGTCTAATGTAGTACAGGACAAACAACAGTCCAGACATTTTACACATTTATTAGATGTGGATGAAATGGTGCAACATAAAAACATTTAGATGAAATGGCAGAAAAAGTAACACATCTGTGAATCACCAAAACTAGTTCAGTAATTTCATGTGAACTAATCCAGAACCTAGCTTAATCCACCCACAGCCCTGTGGTGAGAGAGATTTCTCCAGAACTGCTGCAGTACTTTCATTGAAATTCGGCACAGCGATCACAAAACAATCACACAGCGTCCACTTTGTTCCTCCTCACACAGTGAATTGTCCCTAAATGTCCATCCCACCTCAACCCGTGCTTGTAGAGTCACGCATGCAGGTTGAGTGGTGCTTTGAGCTTTCATTTGTTGATGAATAGTATTTCACTTACACTTCACTTGATGTGAGTCCGAGTTCACTCAGTGGTGCAATAAAAGCTCTTTCCTTTTGGCTTTAATTGTCTGAATCCAAGCGAAACAAATGCATCACTGCAATTCAAATTGAACAGTCAGAAGCAAACCTGCAAATAAAAGGACCAGAATGCTGTCATTTGTATGCTCTTCCCAGAAAAGCATCATGCGTCTGTACGCGGTTACTGTGATCCCACCTGCTCGTATAACTCAGTCTCTGAATTCTCAGATGCTTCGTGGCACCGCAGCCATCGAGGAAGTTCTTTGCAGAAATTATAAAAAGCTGATGGGTTGATGGACCATCTGCTGCGGTAGGTTGTTAGTTTTTCTCCAGCAGCTGGACTGCACGCTGAGAGCCTTTGACAGAGATTGTACGTTGCCATTGTTACCTGTTTTTTCTCATGTCTCGCCTTGCTGATGCTTCAGTTTGAAACAGTCTCCCGCAGGTCAAATCGATTGTTTTTGGACACAACGCTGGTACTCACTTCTGAGTGAAAGGTGTCTTAATTGGAGAATCGTGTGCCCAGACATGTTTCGTGGCTTTTTCTGTGTCCAACACGGCGTTTCGCTCCTGTGGAACAATAATGAGCGATGAAGCTGCAGCATGAACGCTTAACGCTTAACAGTTCAAGGGCAAAGGCAGCGATTGTCCTGCACATGAACTAATCCTACCAGAGCTGCATTTTATTCCTCCAGTGTCAAGATAAGTAATAACTGAGAACATGTGTGCTTGTAAACTTTCCTGATTGTAACACAACACTCACTTCTACTGGGGAAGGTGACAAGGACGTGCATGAATTTCCAAAGAAATACAAAACAATTATGATTTCATTAGTCGAGCTCTGTTGATTATAAATGTCTGCATAGCTGAAATAGTAGCAGAGGGAGGCTCACTGACTGACTGACAAGAAAGAGAAAGAAAAAACACGCTGACTATGAGCTTAATGCTTAATAGGATTTCCAGCTATTTTACCTGCAGTTAGGCATGATGCATCATTTAATGTTAGGGTTAATAGTTCCGGAAAAGATAATAAAGCATTATGGTGTTCCTCATCCTGCCACATGTTTGGGTTGATGTTGTTCCTTCTTGTTTAGCCTTCATGTTGCTAGAATAAAATTCACAGTATTCCCGTTTCGGAGACAGACCAAACCCACTCTTATTTAGGTTTTACTGAAGTAACACAAGAACAAAAACAGTACAGTGTGACGGACTGGATAACATTCCCCGGTGACCTGTGCAGGGTCATTCATCAGTGAGATGTAAAGGTGTGGTGTGTTTCTTGAACCCTTAGATGAACAATGGGGATTGTCAGACCATCCCTGAAGGTTGAGTCATCAAGTTCATGCAATGGCTGTTGACTGTGACGGCTCATAATCCAAACAGAGCAGCATGCATCCTCCCGTATACTTGGGTTCAGGGGCCATCAGTGTGGACATTCAGACACCGGGTTCACTGTCTTTACTGTTTAATCGTATCACAGAGGGTGAAAATATGGCGACGAGGAAATGATCAGACGTAAAGCCACATTTTTTGTGTGTATCATTCTGCAGCAGGAGCTTTATGGTACTGGAAGCCCTCTGAGCTGTTCAATTCAATTAAATGATAATACTGATGAGAATAATAACAACAGCACTTTCCATGGTTGGGTTAGTTCCATCCATGACCTGCTTTGCTTGGAATCGAATCATAATAAGACAAAAATAAGCCTCAGACACATGCATACAGTCTTTTAAAATATGAAAACAGAAATGTTATTGTGCATGTGGCAACGCACAAAAACATCAAATCAAAACAGCATTGCTTCATATCTGCTGTGCACTGGTGCAAAGACGCGCGTAAGCACTTAACTCTTGCTTAACCCTCTAACTGGAAATGCACTTGGTCAATTTGAATAGTGAAGGATGTGCTGAAATGCTACTGTGTGTGGTAATGTTGTTAAAAACATATTGTGCATCCTTTCATTGTTATTTTTTTTTGTTTGTTTTTTGGACAGTGCAGAGAGAGGAAGTGAATACATTTTCCAGCTGATGTGACAAAAGTCTGTTGAAATATTAAAGAGGAAGGTTTTGATTTGGCTGTGAATGACTGGAAACTGAGCCCCCGTCAGGATGTCTGTGAGTCTGTATAGGGATTATTTCCTGTTTTACACAAGCATATGTCATGTGCAAGACATGTACAAGGTTGGTAAATGTGGTCGTTTCCATTGACTTGCTGTAAATAAAGACTAATATGAAAGCTTATATGTTACAAATCTCATTGGTACTAGGTAGATGTATTAGTTTGAAATTGGCAAGTAGACGTTCAGTCATTATTATGCAGTCCAGGCTCCTTTGTTCTTTGCTGGTATCTAAGTCTGTTTTCGGACTCTTGCTGACCAGAGACCTCAGGCTCCTGCAACTTTTGCCTTCAAGAGAAGCTTCGGGATTATCTTGGTGAGCTGCTCCAAAATACGAGGAGCGTACGGTGGAATAGAGTATTCCAGTCGAAGAGAGTGAGTGGAGGAACAAGCAGGTTGAGTTCAGCACACACACATATTCAACCATAAGAGGTGGGAGCCCTACATCCTCACACGCCCACGCACACAAAACCTAACCCATCTGAGACCGGCCTCCCAACTTGTTATCAAGTGAGGGTACACCATTGGCAAGAAAACACTGGAGACCACCGAAAAAACAATAAAAAGGTAATCATTGTCAATCAAGGAATTTAATCTGATTAAACTAAATAAAGGAATGAATAAATGAATGAATAATAACGTGCAAACATAACTTATTCTTCTTCTAAAACTTCTGACACAGCGTGTGAATGAGAGTGACATTCATAGAGCGATTCGGGTAGAAAAGGTGTGTGTGTGTGTGTGGGGGGGGGGTTCTTTTAGAGACAGTTCAAGGAATTGATTGCAGTCTCTGAGAAGAGTGACTCATAACGTAGCATATCAGGAAACCCTTTCAGAGGTCTGTCACATCCTGTGTGCCTTGAGTAAACGTGGCCACATCATGTACAAAACTACTCATCCACATCTCTTTCGCACCCTCTTTTCAGTTCATTCATGTTCTCAAAACCATATATCAAAATATACCATATATCAAAACCAAATATTATAACCAAAAATATATCATATATCAATATGCCCCCCCCCCTCCTCCAAACACACTAAGCTCTGACACGTTGTATTTGCTCACCTCTTCCCATAACAGACACACATGAGACACTCAGCCCTAATAACCATTATATACTAACTTGAACCAACTAGTCATCTTCTAGCATCAGCATTTGTAATGAGACAACTGAATGCGTAATACGAGCCGTCGTCTGAATTAGTCATCAAGAATGAACAAGTCACACCACAAACCTAGACTTAACTTCTGTGGGATTTTTTAAAATTTCACTCCAAAAAAGGAACTTTAAAAAATGGTGTATGTCTACAGGAGACTAAAAGTCATTCCCTCCTCAAACAGTGATGGGAAGTGACACAGCTGGGACCCTGTGTGTGTGTGTGTGTGTGTGTGTGTGTCTGTCATAGATACGTCAAACGGAAGAATTGCACTTGTTAGACTTTATTCTCTTTGAAGTTCATGTGAAATGTGCAACCTTTTTCTTTACTTTGGAGCACTTACTTTGGAGTATCATACTAACTCTATATCGAGGCATTTGCC
>CAAKHB010002456.1:80683-145822 GCA_901007665.1 Aeoliscus strigatus
GACCAACATCCAGTAAGTGACATAAACAATGAGAGCAAAGTCATAACAATGTTTTAATGCTTTACACACATTTTTTGGTTGATGACTAGTGTGGTCTGAGATATGGTGTGAGGACGTGCTATGTGATTCCCAGGTGAACTCACAGAGGATGCACTGCACAGACTTTACTCTAATCAGACTAATCTTGCTGAACTGTGAGTTAAGGACAAAAAGACTGGTCATTCTGGTCATCTGACGCAGGGAGCGACTTTAAATACACTCTTTTTCTGCTTCCTGTCAGAAGAGTCTGTTGTACTTTTATCCTCAACATATAATCAAACTAAAACACCAACAGATTCCCAGAAAGCTGACAACAGGCACTTGGCTTTCAGGAAGAAAGATATGATCAGATGTGATCTTTTTTCTTCCCCCACACCAAACGGTTAGATTTGACCAGTTTCCACAGTCAGGTTAGTTCCATCCACGATCTGCTTTGCTTGGAATCAAATAATAAAACGTAACTAAACATTTTTACACCCATGTCCATCACATCTCATCACTTCTCTGTGCAGTATTTCCTGAAATACCTTAATCCTATATATGTATACACACACACACACACACACACACACACACACACACACACACACCCAAAGCTAAGCTACGTGTCATAAATAAAAAGGTTTTCCATTAGCTGAGCTGTGCTCACCCCGTTTGGAATACAAACAAGCAGCTGCTTCATGTTATGTTATAATGAGACATCTCTTGTATAATGGGATGCTAATGTCTTACAAACTAGCACTGATCTGTCTTTTCGCAACAACATTTGACTTCTAATTTCAGATTTTAGTGTTCGATGCTGCAAAGAGAGGTGTGACAACTCTTCGTCAGTACTTCTCACGCTTATTCATCAGTGCCCTGGAGGTTCAATTAAATACGACAAAGCAGATTGTACTTTGAAACCTACTGACACAATATAACGATAAAGCTATTACACAATGTTGTTAGATTTGACCTCCCACTAATCATGATTTGCAGTAAGACATATAATGATCTGCACTTGTCTTGTAATTAGTTAACGTGTAAGATGCAGGTCTTTTGTTAAAGCCTTGAATCCCACACGCTGAGCGTGTCGGGTCTGTATCAGGAAAGAGGTAGAAACTGAATTCCTGCTGCTGCATCTTCTTACTGGTGAAAGTGTGTGTGTGGTGTCTGCTTTTCCTCCTTCGGCCTGTATAGCTGATACGGTTTCACTTTTCCACACATGACTGCAAAGGGATCACAGGATTTGAGAGCACTTACTTCTGGGCGATCACTCATGGAAACTGAGCCCACTCCGATTCTCAACTTATTATGTATGGATGCTTGATTTCAACCCCCTGGCATCTGTTACGGATGCGGAAAGGACCCTTTACCTGACCCGGCTTGCATGTGAGTGGCACATGCGTGCCCTTGAAATGTGCGTTTAAAGCCCAAATACAACCTTTCTGCACACCTTCATCATCATCATCAAAACTCACAAAGTGTGTGGTGCTAACAGTCATCACAGGCTGGAAGAACACCAAGAATGTGGATGATTGAAGTTTTAAATGACTGAAGACAAATTGCTTATTGCATACTGTAAAGAAAATAAAAAATAGAAATAGAGAACGGAAAAATAGAGAGATAAGCAACGCAAGAATCCAGGAAATTGATGTTATTTCCACTCCTTACTGGAAAGCGTGCAGGAACGCCGACCTCACCATGACATCCAGGTGACATGGGATGGAACTCAATGTGCAAATGGAGACGGGTCAGACCATACCATCAGCAGAGCACAATGTTGCCACTAAGGAGTTTTCCGAACAGTTCCAGTCAAATAGGCACAGACACAGTCATGGACATAAAAACAGAAAGCAGCAATGAGCTGACCTGAAGAAAACTTGTCGTCAGCAAATCGCTTTCACAATCGATGGGTTGACCAATGTTTGTGATGGGCAAGCACATTATTGGTCAACATATTATAGTAAATGATACGATACTTGCAACACTACAGTGCAGAAGAATCATTATTGAATTACTGTCATGAATCTCAGCCAGTGTTTGAATGTACTACTTCTATGAGTGTGGGGGTGTGGGGTGAAAAGTACGGCATTCGAAGCACAATATCAATATTTTCACATTATTATCACAATATTTTTCCAGCCTGCAAGTACATTCAAGTAAAGTAAAAACAGCATAATGCAGGCTGACTAACCGATGTAATTTCACAGACTTGTGCAAGATTGAATTACGACATTTCGACACATAATCTGTGGGTGCATCCTTGAACAATTGTTTCTAAATGTTGGGCCTGTGCAGAAAAGGCTGCTTTTTTTTGAACACTGAATGAACCAGACTCAATTTGTCCTGCTGTCCATTGGCAGAAACCCAAGCTCCTCCGGTCTGAGGTAATGCCTGAGTGTGTGCAGACAGCACGACTGGATCAGATGACGGCAGGGAGACATTTTTAATCAACACACACACACACACACACACACACACACACACACACACACACACACACACACACACACACACACCACATTCTCTCTCTTACTGTCAAGGGTCCTCTTGACAGGACATGCTGCACAGCCTCCCTCAGAAGGAACACCTGACACTATCTACAGCTGCAAACATACTGTAACTGTAACCTGCCAAGAGTTCTATAAAGCCAACTCAACAGAAAACTCCATCACAAAATATGTAGAAAACTAGAATTTATAAATAACTATATATATATTTATGAAATCTAGATTCAGCCAAATCTAAAATATACAATAACATGTCCCAAATTAATCATCTTTCACTTCACAGACAATCATCATCATCATGACAGTGGCATTTGTTATGAAGCTGACCTCAGATGGTCATTTCCAAAGTAAACTTCTGTTTATCATTCACTTGAATCACCTGCCTTATCAGAGCCTCTTACATGGAATTGTAACTGTTTCCTCTTTCGTTTGAACCAGACAGGAATAAATCTACTTCTTTTTTTAATCATGAGGCATGTGAATAACTAATGTAAATGAGCATGATTTGGGAGAACACCACTCAGTGTAACATTGTTTGCTGTTATTGTTCAGGCGCGCTCCTCTCCATCATGTGACAACTCATTGTGACGATTTGGGGGCAAGAAACTGCTCCTGTAGAAATACTGTTCAGGTTGAGGGGGTGTCATATGAAATATAAATTCCATGCATATTCAAGCTACTGAAGTTATGTTTGTCTGTTATCAAAATAACTGAAAACGTTCTGAACAGATTTTATTGATGTTTTACTGATGTTCAGAAAATGCTGCGAATGGACCAGGACCAGATGATTAAATCTTGGAATGTTCTGGAACCATCAAGATCCAGGAATCTGTTGAAATATTCTTACTTACCGGTACTGTGAGATAGGGATTTTCAGCATCTGTCCAGAACTCCTCAATAGCAGCAGCGGACTGTCTCTGTGGGCCAGTGTGTGTGTGTCTGTGGTAGTGTGTCTGTGTGTTAACCCTAAGGTCGGGGGTTGGGGACCACCCGGGGACAGAAGTTTGTTTTTTGTTTTACTATTAAAAGAACAAAAAGAAAATAGAGCTCAGACTGCATGATTTGTGTAACAAGGTTGCTATCTTTTCACAACTTTTGTTAGTGACAAAGGCATGTTTTGATGATCAATGAATTTATTCCAGGAGATAAAATGAATGTTAATATGAAGGATAATAATGTGTGGAAATGAGTTACTTGGCGGAGGTCAGAGCTCTCCAAGTGCTTTTCGTGTTTTCATTGGATTGGCGGTAGACCAGGGGCACGTTTTTGTCTTGAAGCACTTTGGTTTGATGATGAATTTGACTTGGTAAAACTGCTTACTGGAACGGGCGCAGGAGGAGGAGTGGGGGGAACAGAGGTTGGAAGAGTTGGCGCAGGGTAAAACAATGAGCTCATGTTGGCTTGACTTTTGCTCCGTCTCTGTGGCGCAGCCAGTCCATGCTGTATGGCGAGGTTCCTCTGTTTTCATCACAACCGAGGGGACCTTGCCTCAGGGCAGAGGGAACGTAATAAGATGGTGGAGGGCACATAGCGAGCATTCCTCCCTCTGTGTTTGTTTTAGCAGCGCAGACTGTTTCCTACGGGAATGAACGCACACATCAGCTGAGCCAACCACTGGTGCTGGCTATGAACTGAGGTGACATGAGATGAGACACAAGTTCCATCCCTGGAAACAACACATCATTGTTTGCTTGTTTACAGTAAAGTAAGTGAGTCATAGAAGCCCCCCCACCCCCATCCCCCGTCTCCCCCCACACACACACTCATACGTTCTGGTCTACCAATCAACATGAGGACATTTATTTATATAATGATCTTCCAAAGCCCTTATCTTAACCCTAGAATAAAATTAAACAGCCTGACTTCAAACCCAGTTCCAACCATACTACAAACAAGTCTTGACCCTTTAACTGCTGGGGACAGAGAATGTCAGAACTAGACGACCTGTCCTCAAAGATGCCAGCAAGACGCTAGGTCCCTTCTGAGGGATCCTCAGTCACCATCTGACTGTCTGACCGGCAGCGTTGGGTGCGGAGCTGAATCTCAAGGGGAATCCCTCCATGTTGTAAATGGACATATTTCACTTCCATTCCAGAAAACATTAGTACAAAAAAAGAAAAAAAAGAACTGCAAGCCTGTGAACATCCCAAACCACACCTTGTTCAGGAAACACATGCTAAACCTGAGGAAATGACTGCCAAAGATTTACAAATACCTGCACTGACCAACAGAACGATCCCAACCCTGACCCTAGCCCAACAGCTCAGACCTGCACCCTGCTGGGCCTTACTGGAAGCACAGCGCCCACTGGACTTCCTTCCATGAAGTGTGTCACCTGAATGCCGGCAAGAGAGTAATGATGTAGAGACAATGACTTCCAACAACGACGTAGGAACGTTAAGTATTTAGAAGAGGGAACAACTGTGCTCTCACGTGTCCTGGAAAGTCTGCTGAACAATGTGGTTGTAGTGAGTTTAATTCCAGTAACAAATATGTTGTACTCTATATTTTATTTTTATTTACATTCTTTAGATGCAGACATCTCTGTTTCATTCATACTTTTACTACTTATTTTTATACATTGAACATTTTAGCAATTTTTTTTTTAAATTTTATCTTATATTGTTTATTTCACTTGTTCAATTGAAACTGATCTATTGTTTTTCTTGCTGACTGGAGGTGTTGGAATGAAGGAATTTCCCTCTGGGATACATTCTGACTCTGAAGTAGCATCAATAAACCAGAAATACGTGTTTCATTTACACATGAACGTTGGGTATGTGACTGCTGGGTGCCGAGGTCATTTAATGGTTAAACTGTGAATGGAGCGTGAGACAATGGTGAGAGACTGACACCTACAGGATTGTGGGACGATCAATGTGATCAGTGCTTATGCAAGACAGGTTGATTGATTACAGGCTCGCAGCCTCCATAATGAGTGTGTGATAAAGCTCCCTGTATCTCCCGTTTATCATGAAAGCTGCGGTTATTAACGAGTCACTGCTGCTTTATTTTGGAGACATTTTTTTTCACACAGTCGAACATACAAGTTGCCTGGCAACACTGTCTGTATAGCCATGATACGCCTTTCAGTGCCAGACGGCAGAACTTTTATTCAACCGGGAGAGAAACTCTCTACCCAGCGGAAAACAAGCAATTGTGGCTATATAAGCTCTGATGTGAGGACATTGAATCCCATCCCTGTGCGTCTACGGGGGCTATGTATGCCTCCTCTCATAAATTCATGTGCCTTTTATGTTTGCACCCTCTGTTCTCCCACTTGTGTTCCTCTGAGCTTGCGTCTTTTGTGTCAGGCAGCTAGTTTATTGATTGGGATGCTGTGTGTTTCATTGGATTTTTTGTTTGTGAAAGGTACGCTACCATTTGCTTTGAACTGCATGCATAATTCCACAAGATGAAAACAAAATTAACAAAACTAGAAAATACTTTGTTGAGCTATTGGGTCTGCTGCTGGCCCCGTTGTGGTCCACGGGTCACAAGTTGAGAAACCACCCACTGTTGGCATGACGATTATACCTTGAGCACGTAGACATGTAGTTTATGGGGGTAACGTGAGAGGACGTAGTACTAGATAGTGGTCCCTCAAGCTTTGTGGAGTGGACCCATCAGGATCCATGGGCCACATGGATCTGTCTTTTAGGATTTTAGGGCTGAACTATAGGGCTGTGAAAACACTCAACACTTTATTCTGGACCTCTGCAATGCCATTCATTTCCAACGACGGGGAAAATTTTATTGTGATTTTCTCGGAAACCGTTATCGCATTAACATGACTGAGTCATAGCATGTGATTTCCAATAATTCTGCACACGACGATGCACTATGGTAGTTACGTGCCAAAGTTTGCCCTTTCAGATTACAAGATGTGGCGATTACAAGATGTCTGCTCTTGCAGAGCCACATATCCCCAAAGGGAAATCCACAACGGGTGAGTACTTGAGCTGCACCTCATTTCCCTGCTCACCAATGTGCTTTCCCTGAGGTGCACCATGGCTCTTTATCTCTCACACTGTACTCCATATACAGACATGGTTTTCTGCTGTGTCAGTTTAACACTGAATTTACTTCACACAGTTTGTATATTCATCCGAGTCCCTCCACCTCTCTTGTGCCAGGTGGACTCTTTAATCAAATTAGAGGTCATCTGTATGGTGGTTTATTGGGTTAGATGCCTCTGGAAGACATAAGGCCAGGACAATTTCTGCAGCCACCTGAATGATATTTTCAGACAGGACATTAAAGGTCCTTCTTGCTGGCAATTTACCTCATGGATCATATCATTTGCTACCTTCATTCAACATAATAGCCTCCCACGGACTGTGCTTTATGGCATACCAGATGGGTTTATGAAGGAAGCTGTTCTGTGACGATAGGAATATATTTGGCTTTGACTGGGGCAGTTTTCCACTGGATTAAACGTATGAAGACAAAGATGGTGGAAAACATAAAGGGAAAAAGTCATTTGTTTAGTGAGACCTCTGCTTTCCTTTGTACCAGATCATGGATGACATTATTGTGCAATCTTGAACAGGAAGAGATGATACAATTACATTGATGACACTATAATGACCCTCATATAAATCACTCTCAATCATAATTTTCCAGTACCCTGCAGTCCCCCTACCTTTATTTAAAGAATATGACAAATTTGCACTTGTGATGCTTTTCTACTCATCTGAAAAGACTGAGGTTGAATAAAAGAAATATATTTTAAGTTATTTCCCCTTTTTTTACTTGTAGCTTTGGATCTGCCTGCAGTTTTTGAGCCTGTAAAAGGAAGTTTGTCCTTCTCCTTCATTGCTAAGAGTTTCCCAAGCGAATGTTTGGGTTTATCTTCATAAGCATAAGCATCATACCACTGTTGTTGTGAACTGGCGCTCTAAAACAATCAGACTTAAGATAACATACTAATGAACTGGCACAACAGACGATTTCAGACACTGAAAACATTTATTATACATTAAAATGTTGGCCAAAGACGTGTATGATCACTTGTAATGATTAGGAGTTTAAATGATGCAATTAACACTCACATGGGCATAAATTATGAAAAGGAGGAATTACTAGGAAGTAATGGTGCTGAATAACGTCACTGCTGTGGTTTTTAGAACACAAATACATTCCGAAGAGCAATACAGTGTTCATCCTGGTGGGAAAAAAATGTCTGTGAGCCATTGTTCTACGACACCTGTGATAAGATCGAATTTATAAGCATAAAGTTCCATCTGTCACCATTAGCAGTCACATTTCTATGGTATGTTTGTGTATTTATGCATTTCCTGTCATTTCTTCAATTATCTGAACAGCCCATGTGTTAGTGTGGTGAGGCAAATGAAAATGACATTGGAGGCATCCTCAATTTCTTGAAGGAGTCCATTGCTTGTGCAGCCCCAGTAATGCTCCGGGTGATTCCCATGTAGGTGAAAACACCCGCTGCTCCCTCAAGAGATTGGTTTCTCTGGTTTTTAAGACCACTCAATCCTCCTAACATACTCTGAATCACATCTCGGGGATGAAGCAATGTGAGACGGTGGTGTCTCAAAACAAGTGAAAGAGCATCAGAATGCAGAAATGAAATTGGAGAATGAATCTGTGCTGTAATAACCCGGCTGACCTGGAGGACGAGAAGGTGTGAAAGTCTCTGGCTTTGACTCTGATATAACATGTGCATAACACGTATTCCAGGGATTTGGCATTTTCCCAATTTAATGACTGTTTCCTTGCACTTTTAAATCAACACTCATTCAAATGTGTGAGAATGTGTTGGAGAGTGGGATTGTTGGAAAAAAAAAAAAAACTGTACAAGAGAGCAACAACTGCTTCTGTAAACCCGTGATTTACATGTGGTTGATTGACATTCCTACCAGCAGAGGAACATTATGCAGGCAAGAATCTTATTTTAGTACGGTCGCCATGGAAACTCAAGACAACATGGCCTGGGTATTACCCAGTTTCGTATCCAAGCTGGGACTGGGTTCTGCTGGTTGTACCTTGGAGCTATCAGCAGTAGTCGTCTCTTTCTTTTGCCTCATATGTCCATAATGAGGCTGGCAGCTCTGCTTACACTGATTGTTCCTCCTGATCACCTGCCGCTGGTTTACTCATTAGCATCCATTTGGTCGTCACAGTATTTAACCCTCGATTGCAATCAGTGTTTTTTTTCTCTTCAGTTCTACACAATGGTAGCAACTGAGACTTTTTGTTTTTGACCCGGAAGCTCATTTGTTGGACATGCAACCTTTCTAACCTCTTGTGTCTGACGTCTTACATTTATGATGAAGGGTCTTAACGTTGCAAATAACTGATGAATCAAATTTCAATTAAATATTTTGATCAAAAGCAGAGTAGTCTTTGTTCCCAGCAAAGACAAGCCACACCAACAACCAAATCACGCAGAGAAATTTAAGTATGGAGGAGGTGGTGGTGGTGTGGGTGGGAGGGGGTTTGCGGATAGAGACAGAGCAACAAAAATAGTCCCAATACAAATAGCTTCTGCTTCTGCCTGGAGGTGGCCTGACTCAAAATTATGGCATTCTGTCAAAGGCGAGGGCACAAACCAACGAGTAATTGCTTATCACCGACTTTGGTGTTCCACTGCCAGAGCGGATTGAATTATTGTGTCTCATAAAAGTTTAATAGGATTTCGGCAGACCTAATATATAAAAGGAGGGTTGCAAGACTGAGCTGCTGCGCTCTGGTCCTGTTTCTTTACAGCCTTTTCCTGTCGTATTCGCAGTTGGAGACAAGATTATAGGGCAGCAGGCTGCCAACCAAACAGCTGAGTGCACACAACTTTTATGGTAAGATTCTGATTTACTTGACAATGTACATTAAATCATGTTACCAATCACACTTAGGTAAACACGAGCACGCCGTTTAATGTCATAGCTTCTAAGTGACATTCACAGTACACAGTCCTGAGCAGCATTATAAGAGAGCAGATCCATATTGGTGGGTCAATAATGTCACTGAAATATCCCAATGGAATGTGTTATTTTTATAATTTGCCAATTAATCAATCTTGTATTTTTTTGATGCCACAAATTATTCTGAACAAAAAAAACGCACTGAACTGAAAATATTTTTGGTAGTCACACAAAATGGGATGTGGGGCTCTCACGACCTTCATAATTAAAATTGCATAAAAACAGCAAACCCTCTCTATATTACCTGTTTTCGGTATCTAACAGTCTTTTCATATTTTCAGTGACTAATACAAATCTTGCAGATCCTGACGCTAAAATACTTTTTTTCTTTTTGTCATTTTGTTTGCTGTCTACTGTCCAGACACACCTCCTGCCCTCTGCTGAGTCTTTGGCCAATCTTTACTCTATCGCCTTTCTGTCTCCACTTACTGCTGATGTGCCTCGTTTACATTCAGCAGCAGGCAGCCCCAAGTTGACCCTCAGGAAAAGTACAAGTACTCGTTAAATTGCAAAAGGTGTCCTACTGCAGATACCCTGATCATATTATAATGTGCTTTAGGTCCTCTTCCAACAGTTCTATTAAAGGCATTTGTGTAATTATACTTGCAACTGTATTTTGAAAGTATTTCATAAATGGTTCAAAACAGTCACCAGTCTGATGGTACAGGTGTGATTTCATGAATAAATAACTCACTATGATCACAGGAATGATGTTTAGATGAGTCATAACATTCAATGCTGTTGAAAGCTTTCCACCAAACAAATGTTTCTAAATGTTAGGAATTCAACTTTGCTGGTAGCTACTACATTGCTGAAGAAACAGCAATATTTCCGCTTCTACTGAGCAACACATGAACCTAATTTAAATACTGTATATATAGGTAACGTAACACACAACCAGAAAAACAAATGAGCCCATTCAAATATACGGTGAGTTTAACTGGACGTACTGCTGCACAATTAATTAGCATTGGATCTGTAACGTCATTAAATAACAAACAGGTTTTAGACACGTCACAAAAGGCCAACAAGACTAACGATCATAAAATGACATAAATACAGAAAATGTAAGTCACAGTTTGCTTGTAACGTCTTTGTGCACAGAAAATGATGAAGATGAAGCTGCATTTGTTCAAATTGATGTGGCTAGGATTCTAAAGTCGCAATATGTAGAAACACAACACTAGCCTCTACATACATACAGTATTGTTCTCTCAGCTTGTTTAATGTTTTTACAATACTTTTGTGTATAGCATTTCTTGTCTTTTTTATAATGCCATTAATGGTGGGACTTGTGTGTGTCATATTTCAGCAGACTTGTTGGAAAAGCTAACTTTTTTTTCTGACAGGGGTCAGCATGGGCACCCTGACTATGTAGCTCCATGCACAACATCTTTCTATTAGAACCAGAGCCTCTTTCACGGGCAGTTTCTGATGGATCTTGGAATTTTGTTACTTATGGTTAAGGAAAAAAATTAGAATGGCATGATATCTACTTTTTTTCGGTAGATATCATTTGTCTGTGACACATCTGGAGCTTTTACAACAAACCGCATAATTATCCCACATATCTGCCCCACTATAACCATCCTCCAGTTTAGATGAACTTCCATCTATAGTGTGTCAATGTTGAATCAGACTCATCAGATGCTTTTACACCTTATTACTTTGCTCTGGTGCAAATCATCTGATGATGTCGCCAACACTGGATCACTTTCTCCTGGTTTGGTTTCTCGTCACACAGGGAAAATTCCGATTAAAATTCATCACGGCAATTGATGTAATGACGTTCTCTCCATGATTCGTCAAATGTTTCTGAAAACAAAGAAAAATTAAAATCAGTGAGTGGTTTTCAAAGGGTTATCATTTTACTGCTTGTTTCTCTGACGTGATGGCGTGACGTTCTCTGACGTGTTGCTTGTTACTCTCATAATTAAAACAATGACTATTTTTGTTGTCTACTAACTCTTTTTTCCATTAGTTGCGATTATCTTTATTTGTTTGTGTCGTACATCTGTCGTACATCTGTTTGTGTCGTACATCTATCTTTGATAGATGTACGACACAAATGTATTATGTCCTTGCATCATAGGCTAATGGTTAATAAACAAATTAGCATGTAATCTAAAAATACCTACGAGGTATCAACCTTATTTGTGAACTTCTCTGCGATAAGTGATGATACAGCAGCTGCTGGGTGTTGGCGCATCACCATAGTGCTGCCATGGAAGTTTGCATTTCATGTATTTTGATCTATTTTCAGTGAAATTATTCCCAAATTTCGGAGTTTTCTAACCTCTTCATCTGTTTCTTCTGCCATAATCTGTACATTCTTCTTCTCTGTTTCCTTGAAGGATGTAAACACCAAGCGATACTGCCCCTAGCACTTCCCTTAGTGCACTGCAGTTACAGATAAGCATGAAGCGGTGTGTGATAACACGAACACGATGTGTTGATGCATTTTTGTTGTATAACACTCAAAGCCCTAGTTCACACCAGACGACATGAACCACACCGAGTCTAGTTCAACCTCATGAAAATCCGTAGGTGTGAAAGCACTCACAATGCCCCTTTATGTACGTTATTCTTGCAGCCAGCATGAGCAACAGGCCGGTGGCCACCTCGAGACTGTAGGACAGCCAGGCTGTGGCGAAGGACCAGCCATAGGACACGTCCACGTAGGCGAGGTTCTCTGGGGGCACTATGCGCTGGAATTCCTCCATGGCCTGGTCGGAGTATCTGATGTAGACGCAGAGTCCTGCCAGGGTGAATAAACCTGTGAACGCACAAAAACAGTTCATTTATGGAGAGTCCTCTCAATCAGCTTCATAATGGGCTCATCAACAATGTATTCATGAGCAAAGACGCATTCTCAAATATAATTTTCTGCACCTAACTGATGATTTTAAAATAATCCTCACACGGTTAGCCTTTTCATATGAAGAAATTTGATAATTAACCCAAAGGCGTTCACAAACAAAACACGATGAATAAAAAAAACGAAAAAACTAAAATACAAATCATTCACCACAAGTAGGGCAATTCAAACTGAACTTTACTGTGGCACCATTAGAAATGTTTCTCAGACGAGCAGCAGACAAAGTATTCTGAACAAATGTAATTTAGAGTCTTATTATTTAATTATTCAATTAGAAGTTCAGCGAGTCCAAGCATGATTACATTAGTCTTCAGTCTTCGGTGTGTCTCTAATAATTTGGTCCTTGCTGTTCCTGCACCAGCAATGTTGTTCAATGTCAGTTTTCAAAATTTAACTCGAAAGTTTTTTTTTTTACAAATTGAGTCAGGCTGCAGAGTTGGGGAAATAACATGTCAGCTGAGATGAGACAAGATTTTTATTTATAGAATCAATGGAGATGGATTCACTAACAGCAGTAGACTAAGTTAGACAACCACCCACTGAACCAAAAACTCGAACAAAATCCAAGTTAACCACCCTGGTCTGTTCACACAAAGCTTTTTCCTTGATGCAAGAATACTAAGAGGGAAATTACAAGACTGGAAGAGGCAGGAGAGTGCCTCAGCTAAGATTTTACAGAGCATCTGTGAAAATCATGCAGCCACCCTCAATCATTTTTTTTGACGGTCTAACAGTAAAAGCTTCTGATGTGTTTTTCCATCTAACTCCGTCAGCTGCATATGGCGGTCTGGTCCACGTAGCCAGTGCACCAGAATGTCCATTAACCCACTCTGGTCCTAAGATGCTCTTCTGTGAAGTGCTGCAATTTCTCTGTGCATCCAGGCTTCACCCGATCACCATAGTGGGACACAATGCAAGGAGTGGGCTTGTGAAGCTGTAGTTACAGTACTCAGCCCATGTTTTCTGTGTCTTATCTTAATGCTATAGTAGACTCAGGCTTGAGTCACCTTCAGCTGGATACCCTGCTCACACAGACTGAACGACATTCACATCTAAAAACGTGGAGGAGATGTTTTTACTTTCTTTACTACCTGCACAACACAAACACAACACTTTGCCAAAGGCCACATCCATTTCATTTCAGGGCCACATTTTAGTAAAAAAAAAAAAAAAAAAACGCAGATGAGCTTGTAAGAATTGAATGAAAAAGGAGCCAGATGATGATTCCTTTGGGAAAGTCAGAAGAACAAATTTTTCAATCAAGGACAAGTGCTTTGCAATCATGTCATCACTTCATCAACTGATCATTATGACGACATCTATTCCCATACAGATGATGCTCGTGCGTTATTTTCATTGAACCGATGTCTTAGAAAAACTACCCTCTTTGAATCTTTACGTGTTCAAACACTGAAAATAGTACGTGATCAGTGGTTATTCACCTGTTTGAATGAGTGTGAATTCTCTTGCAATATCTAGTCATAAAATCAAGTGTTGCACAATTCATCCATTCAAACAGGTTCATCCGTGTTTTCTTATTTTGACATTAAACATTACAATCTTCTACAGTAAAACAGTAATGTTCAATATAATATACTACCAGCAGTAATCATCAGCATTGATCATCTGATTGCTAGTAGACACAATCACCTTATAAGCCTGAGGGGAATTAGAGGATGAGCAAAGAGGAAATTGGATTTTTAAGCTTCTGTAGACATAAACTCACATCAATGTGTGTATACCGGTAAATCATAATGTATAATGTGCTGCCCATGCACTTGAGATAACCAACAAGACCACTCACTGGGCACACATTATACCCAGAGGACAGAGAGGGAAAAAATGTGTGGACTCACTACAGAAAAGAAAATAGGATGCTGCTCCGGCCAGCAGGCGGGGGCTGCAGGCCAGTGAACTGACAAGTCCAAAGATCCAGCCAAACACCAGCAGCACCAGGCTGAGGGGCAAGATGATGACCACAACCTTGTGCAGGCCTGAAAACACACATAATCCAACCATAGGTTTGCACATAAACGTTACAGTAATAGTAGCCACCGGTGTTCATTGTCATTCAAGGGCTTAAAGTCTCATTCAATAATGTGTCTTTGACTGTCACTCACTGATGACACTCAGCTTGCAGATGCAATTATTAGCATCAGAAAAATATGAAAAACAACCAGCTTCTGTGGCAGCTGATACAAGAAACCACTGACCAAGAAGCTGCCTCTCCACTTCTGACATGCTGGACATATTCGCAGTGAAAGAATTGATGACTGAAATCTTGTTTGCACCTGAAAATGTCAAAGGAAAAGGTTATACATGGCAGGATCACAGCAGTAGAAAGAGCAAACTTGGAGACCAGACAGTGTAACTTTTGCAAGAAGGTTGAATTCCTTTAGTTAAAAAAAAAACAACAGAAAAAGGACCATTGTGATCAGCTCAGAATGTGGGTTCATGAAACATCTCATCCCACTTTTTTGTGACATATATGCGCTGAATCAGTTGTCTCTACTTCACCCTTTTCTGGGTGAACTATGGCACCACCTGCATCTAATTGGTCACCTCTGAGATTTCAAGCAGGTGCAGGAGAAAAGGCGATTATACTGGTGACTAAATGTCTGTTGGATTTGCCGTGAGGACTCTGAGCCGCCTGCTGACACAGATGTGAGGGGGTTATCTGTCAGAAAAAAGAAAACTGCCTCTAATAGGTTTTGGGCTTATTGTCCAATGCCATCTTAATTTCTCCTTTTTATGTGACATAAAATTAAATTTCAATAATCCAAGTCTATTTGATACAAGGAGTATAATACAAAACTTACTGTGCAATTACAGTTGGGTGATAGGGAGTAATTAAAGATCAATAATAACATTTTCTACTGGAAAGAAACACAACAGAGCCTATAAGTGACCTGTAAATACCCATCCCATAAAGTCGACATACCTTCATTCATTCTCCACAGTCCAGAACGAAAACGCAGGTCCTCTGAGCCTGTGGAATTGGGTTTATTCACATCGATCATATACCAGTAATCAGTCCCAATTGCCAGAGCCAGGATGCTGAAACTGAGCAGACCCGTAAAACCTGCAAGAAGAACCACCGCTCCGAACCCCATCTTGCAGACTTTCACAGTGCGGTTCCGCGTACTGCTCCCTAATTGCTCCACGCAGCAATCTGCACCCACGCACCAGCATGCGCGACGCGTAATAGCTGTTCAACCCGCTCCTTTCTTGTCAGGCGCTGTCTGTTCATCCTGAAAAGTGGTTCAAGAAATAACCAGGGGGAAACACTTGCAGGTGATTGAAAGAATAAGTGAAACAAGACGAGGGTCGATGTGTCGTTTCAGAGAAGGTTGATGAAACGGATTGGATTGGAAACTGGATTGTCAAGTTCCGTAAAGGGGATAAAAGACCTCCGGTATTACATTTCAAAGTAAAACATATATATTTCTTGTGGCCGTAAAATAATTTTATTTTATCGCAAAAAGTCCAAATGTTACATACTCTTACATGCTACTTATCTGATGATGACTCGATCTTATTTCAACAGTGCAGTTCATTAGTATTTGACGGCAGAAAGGACATTAAAAGTTATTGTTGCCACTAACATGAATACATGTATAGCTTAATGATAAACACGAACATTCTAGACATTTTAAACGTTACATCTAAATTACCCGCCGGGTTACCGGAAGTGTCCGAGGGGCGGATAGTTGGCTTTGCTAGCTAACCTTTGGCGTGAGCTAGCACATGTTCACATAAAACAGTGTGCAAACACGCGTTGTGTCTGCAAATGAACCACAAAGATAGACAATTATTTATCACAAAGTTGTTTCTATGTGAGGGATAAACATGAGACTAAACAGGTAAGTTTGTCGTGAATGTTAAATTTGATGACAAAACAGTCGGTCAGTATTTCTTTAGTTTTGGTCTGTCTGAGTAGGGGTTGGCGATGGTGTTGCCTCGCAGCAAGAAGGTCCCTGTTCCATTTCTTTTCCTGTGGCGAGTTTGCATGCTCTCCCCATGTGGGTTCTCTCTGGGTACTCTGGCTTCCTCCCAGGGCAGTCAGTTTCTTTAAATGTCCCTGTAGGTTTCTTTACACATTAGCCCTATGATGAAGTGCCAACTCGTGCAGTGTGTACCCCACCGTTTGCCCATTGGCAGCTGCGATTGGCTCCAGCATTAACCGCTGAACAGGAGCACAGATGACGAACCGAAAAAACCCTTGTTGGGCTGAGAATGAGTGTTATATCCCAGGGGCTGAATTTAAGCAATATGAAACTCTCATATTGAAGGTAGTATGTACACTGGAATAGATCTTCCATTCTTTCCTTTCCTTCTCACCTCTCTCAAACTGTGAATTCGCTTTCCATGCAAGTACAACTGTATGTGTGTGGGAAGTATTGGTCTATTAGCTTTGCTCAGCCAAACATCTTATTTTCCCTCATTCTGCTGTCTAAAACTCTCCAAGCACTGACAGGTTGCTTTGGTGAGTGAAAAGTCAGTTTCAAGTCATTGATTGAACCGAGGTCTGGACTGCTTGGCAATTACTTCAGGATATTTTGACAGCATTTCTGAGTCTTGTATAGCTGTACCTAATGTGTCATCACCACATGGAGAAATATATCTTCAACCATGGTCTCATAGTTTTCTATTTTGTATGTTATTCTGCCTGCAGCTGTATTTTCATCTGACAGAAGTACCACAGCTGTCTTCTAACTGGTAGTGGTGTGAAAGGTTGGGAAGTGGTGTGAAACAATAAACAACTCATTAAGGACATAAAGGCAAAAATTCTTAGGTTTAGTGGGCACACACTGAAATAGGGCAAGAATATTTGTCTTGTTAGAGAAACAAACAATATTTTTTCTGTAATATGAAGTTGTCATATGTAGGGGTTAGGTTCAATAGAGAATTTGCAGAAAGGGCATTGAATACATAACAAAATCTAGATCACCTCTTCATTTACTTGCAGTAGATCCCTGCAGGTTTCAGGATTTCATTTTTCAGCTGGCAAGAGACCGGCCTGAAAACATATGAAGCCACTTGTGGCATCATGCACATCCACTTATGCATGATGCATCTGAACAAACGTGCTGTAGTTATTTATGTTCTGAACAGCCGTATGTATTGACTGATAAGTGTCTCAGCGTCATACAGGCTGCTGTTGTTTGTTTGATGGAGATGGAGGTGTACACTCTCTTAGCCATTCAGTCGATACAGTCGGATAAAAGAATTGCACACATGCTCCCTTATTGAGGATTATAATGTACATGTTGCCATAGGTTTGTTTTAAGTTTATTTAAGATTTTATAGAGGCTGTAATTTTATTTTCTATAATTATACTGTGAGATGTGTCTAATGCTCTGTCACCTTTTAATATAAATGGGATCGAGAAAATACATTACTCTTTCCCTGAAAATGGCAGTTTGTGTATTTCTATAGCCAGGATTTCAGAGTTAATGTAATGGCACCGATGAGTCCAAACCATTTTTCACACAGACAGTTTGTAATTTTCGACCTTCAGTAGAAGTGAACTGCTGCTCTGTGGGGCTGGTGTAAAGCAGAGCGAAGTAAATTGCAGTGGAACACAATATTGTGGGGACAGGATCAGAATTAGTGGACTTTATTCCAACCCATACTGGTCATTCGCTGCATTTTTATCACTACTGCACCATTAAATTTATGCATCTATGTAAATAACTCGTTGATCACATTGAAACATTCTGCTGATGCCGTGAAATCAAAACATGGTAATGAAACCTCACTCCAGTCATCAGAATTTGTGTTCAAGCTAGTCAAGTTTTGCAATAATTTTAAAAATCTCAGTTTCTACATCTTTTATTGAACTCTCAGACAATAATCATTAATCAATAATTACGTTCAATGGTAAGGGTTAGGGTGATGTTCAGACTAGTATACTGAGATAAGGAATGAAAAACAGCAACAACATCACATCACAGGACAGGTTTCTGAGAATCAGACAAGTGACAGGCAGCTCTGGGGACAACCGTATAAGCAGATTAACAGCATCTAAATCAACGCTTATTGGTTTCAGCTACTGCAGGTTGGACGGGTTCAGCAGTAGCATGGAAGACTTTGACACAATGAATTGCAAAGATTCCCTCAAAATGCTGAGCTATGTAAATTCTGACAAGAACAGGAGAAATAGGGGCATTTGAAAATATCTAACAAATATATTCCAATCTGAAATAATCACAACTATTCAAAAATGCTTATTTTTATCTGAACTGCACCTTTAAGTATATGTCCATTTGCAAACTCCCAATCAAAATCACTTATATACCTTTGATCTATGATTGTGCAATGTGCAATATCTGATATATACTGTGTGTGTGTGTGTGTGTGTGTGTGCGCTCGCTCATGAGTGTGTTCACCAAGGACTAGTTTACTGCACACCACAATAGGATTCCATCTAACCTTATGAAGCAAAACGAAGCTGAAAGGTTTTATTTCACGTAGCTCTACCTCTGAAAGAACATTAGTTTCAATTACTAACCTAAACCCATTTCTTTTATCCAGATATCTCAGCACAATGCCATCTTCACTGGGGATTGTTAACATTTTCCTTATGGATTGTTTCCTCCCTGGACACACACAAAAGGCAAAACTATCCAAACTGAAGTGAATATCACAGTTACAGATAATTAATGTGAGAAATAGGCCGCTGCAGTTGGAAGCTTTCGCTAACAATCTTATGTGAGTGTGTAAAGGTCACTTAACTGCAAAGGTACAGTCTCGTGTTCAGCCTAATTGTACCACCTGTGTCTCTCTGTCCTTGTAGCCCATCCCTAATGCTGCCATCTTTATAAAATGGATCATTCCAAATGCCAGATGAGAATAAAGTATTTGTGTCCATCCAGGAGAAAAACTGACACCATGACTCGATTTCACAGTTGAATGACCTCCGACCTAAAGTAAACCTTGGATTAGTGAAGCACTATGGCTTCCTAATGGATTGACTTTGGATGGGTCTGATGTAACTCACCCCTATCTTCTCTGCCTCTCCAGATCTCTGTAAAATCGTCATGGTGACAGCGATGGCAACGTCACAAAAATGTGAGAAAGCAGTGTGACACACCGACTGACATAAGGTAGGAGACTGCTGGTTGTTTCCTGATGTTGGTAGAGGTGATTTTGTCTCTGTGTATGTCTACTGGTTGTATACTTTGGAAAGTCGTCCCCAAGCCCATGTGCACAGTGCCTGTCGATGTTGTTGCACTAATTGTACATTGCTTTTCTTCGTTAGACGCAACCGGTGACTAACAGGGAGACACCTCGAATGTTTAAAGGGAGTGACTGTGAGGTTTGCTGTACAAGTCCATGTTGGGAATGCTTTTGAGTGAGAACCCCTTCCTATTGGGGTGAAGTTGGAAAGGTTCAAGTTTCAACCAAAACATTGTATATTACATTAACTTCTTTAAAATTCTCATTCAGTAGCGCACAGCACCTTGTTGGTTACTTGGTGAAACATCTGTCTTTTATCTGTGGCAGCTTGTTGAATTACTTAAAATCCAGAGGGGATCTACTCTGATGCTGTTAACGCCAATCTATTCTCCGTGAAATGTCACAGTTGAATGACACGGTCCTGTACGACTCATGATTGAATCCTTAAATTGCAGTCAAATCAAAACTGGTTCCTACAGCTCTACTGATAAAAGTTCCACATCTTATCTACAACTACCTCCACAAATAACCCTCTAGTGTTGTTTGTCCAAATCAATAATGTCAACGTCATCACAAGGTCACTGAGAAAAGAGCTTATTGATCGGGCTAACAAGTCATGACAATCCAGAAACAATGTGTCATTTCTTTGTCTGTGTCATCTATTGCCAGAAAGCAAAGATATTGAATGTGTTGAGTGTTTTCCAAGAGGCTTGAATATATGCTGCAAATCCTCTGCTGTGTGTGTGTACTAGTATATAGTGTGCTGTATTGATGAATGCCACTATGAATCAAAGTGTGGGAACTGCTGCCGACATTCCCAGTGGGGTCAGCAGAGTCTCAATCTGTTTGGGCTTGACTGTAGTGCTGGGCCCACAAGTTTCATTGCACGAATGAGAGACCCTGAACTTGAAGAGGTGAAGACTGCCACCATGTGTACCGTACTGAAACACTTTAAACGACATTCGTTTTGATGCAGAGTTGGACTGTGTTATCAATCTAAAATTATATTTGCACTTTAGCGCTCAAAAATGACCCACAGCACATACACTGCTTTCTCCTGACAATCCCACAATACAACACATGCATTTTATTAAGACAAAACTGTTAAAAATCAACTGGTAATCAACTGTTAATCAAACTGTTAATCAAGCCATCAGGAAAAGCTCATCATTAATAGCACAACATTGATATGTACTGTCAATATGATATCAACTTGATATCAACATGACAAAGTCGTTGTTCATGTTGTGAATGAAGCCTGTGCAGACCTGCTCTACCTATGTACAACCAGGTGATACTTTATAAATCTATGTTACAACCTTTTTCTTGGCCAAAGCATGCTTCCAGGACTTGCTGTTTCAGTGAATCAGAACATCAGCATGTTGACTGATGTGTGTGTTAGCAGTGTCCCATCACGGTGGATAAAGATTTTCAGGTTTTTATTGGTGTCAGTGTTTTCAAAAATCATATCAGTAAACAACATGAAAAACAAATGAAAAACAAATATATTGTACAAGCCTCAACACTGTCTCCTAAAACATGTGTCTATAATATTCACAAAACCATTCATTTGGACTTGCACATAACTTGGTCTATTTCAGATAGTCATTGATGTGTATACAGGTTTATGACGTCCTTAACTGCATATTAAGAGGCTGTATCCTCGATTTAACATCTCAGATTTCTGTAATCATGTTGTAAATGCACCCATTTACAAGGGCTCCTCTCTAATAGCCAACACATGCAGCATTTTCAGTCTGTGAAAACTACATCTAAGTTGTCTAAAGGAGCAGCAGTCAGTGGATGAATTGGGGTTTTATTCCTTCTCTAAAGTGAATTTTCACTTGAATTTACAGCAATCATTCACTCAGCAAATTCAGCACATCATCTCCTTTCCTGTGAGTGCCCATCTCATGCTGAGATTTATATATTCACATTTGCCTCTGCATCATGTTTTTTAAAAGCATCACTGTTTTAATATTTGATCATGATTCCTGATCATATTGAATAAATCCATTGTTTTAAGATCCAAGAAGAACCTCAATCACATCTTTCAATCAAAATCCATGAATATCTCACCAGCCAGTGTTGTAGATGTCAGCAGCATGTACAGTGATAATGGGTGCGGTGTGGTTTAAGGCCCCAAGGCAGAACACCAGAGAAGCACATTCTAAATTCACACTTGGTACATAAGCAATGAGTCCAACAAATGCTTCTCATGTTTTCCCCCTTTCTGCTTCTTGCTTTTCCCTGATAGCTTCCTACAGATTTTCTTTCTTCATGTCTCACCACTGTCTCTATGCATGCTTGAGCAGTGATGCTAACAGGGATACATTTCTCAGCATTGCAAAGGTGCTTCCAACAACACAGTCCACTTCATTTGCTTCATACTGTGTCTTTATGGATGCTGTAAATGGTCCATTAAGGTAAATGAAACCCCCATTGGCAGCAGCCGTTTGTCTTTGGAAACAATGGGGCATTATTACTCTTACATGAAAGTAACTGTTCCTTTAGAACATAGTAATTCAAAGTACTCAAATATTTATAAGTATTAAGCAAATGCAGTGGGGCTGCCCATCAGTGATCTGCTTGTTGACTGAGGTCTACTCAGCCAAATGACGTTAATTGTCTTAATGAGTTCTCTACTTTTCACATTACATATTATGTGTTTTTAATCATTCTGAAGAGGCTGTGTGTTTATAAAGACTTCCGGAATTGTGCATCTATCTGAACAATCCATTTGTTTGTTGTTGTTTTGTTTTGTTAATTTTGATAAAAAATAATTGCTCCTCCTTTTTTTAGAAGTATTCACTCTGTTTAGCCAGTCCAGTTAAACAGCAAGAGATGGACTTTAGGTTAATGTTACTTTATGGGGCTACACAGAAATTGTGTGAAAGGCTTTTTCACAAGTTGCAGTAGTTCAGTTTCTGTCTGATCCCCTCCTGGACGTCAGCTCACCACTGTTCCTGTTGTCTGAAGGGTATTCTTTATTGTAGCTACATATGATGGTGTCATGTTGGCATTGTCATTTAAAAGACAAAATTTTTAACAAGAAACAACAAGAAAAACACATCTTCCTAAACTTATTCCCAAATTTTAAAAAATGGGATTGGGCACCTGGCACCCAGTATAAAAACAGGCAGGAAAATGTCCACTTCATCTGATTTGAGTAGGTCCTTCAGCCCTTCTTCTTGCACCCTGAAAGATGGAGATCAATACTCCCAAAGAGCAGATGCATCAACCGTTGTACCATCACCCATAAGCGTGCCTCCTTGGTCTCCACGAAGATACTTGCCACTGGAGCCCTTGATTGCGACGCGCCCATGTTCCAGGAACTCCAGGAAAAAATCCTCTGGCTTTTCTCCATCTGAGCACACGAGGCCACTGCTAGAGACGTACCAGAACTTTCCTGTCCCACCTGCAGAGCAAACATTCTTAGTAGAAGCTACATAATAATTGAATCTCATACATTGTGAAATCACAAAACACTGACTTTTTATATTGTAGGCACCATCTTGGAAGATCAAGGAGAAAATATCATAGACGGATCGATTTGCATCAAGAGTGTTGGAGTTCTTATGGTGACACACAAAGCCATTCTCTCCATGGAGGATCAGTATGGGGCGGTTGATGAGTTTCATCAGGAATAGCTCATCATCACCTGCAAAGTTGGACATGTATTATCAAATCTATACCAATCCCACCACACATTACCAGCATATTGAGGAAGCTTTGAAAAGAGCACTTACCTACAGTATCGCTTACTGCCGAGAGCTGCCCGTTCTTCTTCGTGCACACATACTTGCCATTACTTGCTTTGAGTGCCACCCTTTGTCCTCGCCACTCAATGTCAAACATTGTATTAACCTCCCTGGGGAGGACACACATACACACGAGTGATAATCAGGTTTGGCCAAAATTTGTAAAAGCATATACAAATATAAGAGCTACTTACACTTCCGTTGCAGTAGACTGGATCTCGCCATGGGTCACTAGAGTCCAGTAGGATCCCCCATTGGTCCTGAACATGGACTTTTTGCTCTCCTTGTCAATCTCCATCTGGAAGGTCTCCATGTCAGTCTCTACATCTTGATTAGCTGAGATACTCACTCCTGGCACATAGGGAACAAAAGACTTCGCTTGACAACAGTTCACAGGCATGTGAATTATAATTGTTTCTTTGCTGAATGTCATTTAGTCTCTCAGGCACATCATGGTAATCCTTATTTTAGTCACAGTTGCACATCCTTTGTTGCTGCACTGCAACACTCAGTGTTCAAGAGAATGACACTCAATACAGGCTTTCATTTGATTTAAAGCCATGAATGCGATTTTCATTGAACCTTTCCTAGCAATGTAAAAATAGGTTAGATCATTTTAATTCCAGTGTCCAGGGACTAAGCATTGGAAATATTTCTGAAAAAAGTTCTCCCACCAGGGGGTGCTGTAGTGTGGCACCCAGAAACATATTTCATTCAAAGTCCATAATTCATGTCATCACCAAATAATCGTAGTGCAAGTGGCGTTATAAATTCAAAACACACAGGCTTGTTGTATGTGCTAAGGCCACAGAAACAGTGGTACCTTGTGTATAATTTATGTTAATAATGTTTAGGAGAACATTATCATCTGTGGAACTCAGGGATGAACTAAATCAATCGCTGCAAATTTTAAGGTAATAATAATCATGATTATTATGTCATCAGAAAGTAGCTGGATGATGTACCACCAACTTGTTGACCTTGAGATTGATTTTTTGGGGGTTGACTATTACTCTAAACCATTACCATGTTTCCAATGTGATCACTCTGTAAGCCCTGGATGTTCCATTTCTCTTCAGCAAATTTCATGGGACTTGCACGACGCAAGTTACAACCTTTGTAACAGCGGTAATGGAAGCTCAAGCCATTACAGACTACTTGCTGAAAATTGTGCCCATCGTTCTGTCAGTTAGTCAGCTTGTGCCCTGTGAGTGCCTCCCTTGCAGCCAACCCCAGTGATATATACTTAATCCACATGTATTAACACTGTCTGGTGGGGTGTGTCAGGTGTTGCAGGATTCACTCACAGACACAAATAACTGAACTGTGTCTGCTGTAGTTCAAATTAGAGACCACAGAATTATCCTTCAACCTTTCTCTTAAGCCTGTTACAACTCTAATCCCTCACAGTCACCCCTCCACCCTTCCTGTTCGTTCGCTTGCTGTAATTCCCTTAGTGGTGAAATGCAAATCTGCACTACAGGGCCCACTAAGCAGCTTTCAGTGCCTTGCTCCTTAAAAAACATGAAACTGCCTCTAGTTATACTCCAGTTAGATGTTGTGCTTTACCTCATATCATGCAAGAGGACAAAGTTCCAGGCTGTGGAAATATCCTGAAAGCGACCTTTTCAAAATTGAATTAGATTCTTGAGTTAAAAAAAAAAGACAACCACAAGCTTTCATAATGCATGCACATTATAGACTACAGCTTATAGAAGTTATCACTCTCTTAATTGAATTTAAAGGAACACTGTTCTCTCAATATTTGCGTGAATAACTTACAAAATATATTAAGATTAAGATTACACTGATCATGATGACAAGAGAACATGTAACTCTGCTATGTTGTGATGCTCGGGTGTAACTCTGCTATCTGACCCTCTATAGATCCTGATGTGTTATTGATGGGTGATGGTACAGCAAGTAGCTTAAAGTCCATTGATGTTCATTGCCAACCATGAAGAACAAATCTGACCCAGAGTCATTTGCAGGCTACTTAATCTTGAATGGACACATAGTGGAAATGACAAAGCCCATTACCACAATTACCTCCACAGTATGGCTGACAACCTTTCTGGAGCCAGCATGTACTACAGACTTGTGAATGTGACTTGTTCAATTTTTACATTACAGCAAATGTTAATCACAAGAACACATTTATCATCTTTCATTACCTTATCACGACTTCACAGTGTACTGTTCATTTAATTTTGTCTTAAAATTGCCAGTGCTGCACCTCTTTCCCAACAGCCACAAATCACAAACCTCTTGGTTCATTTCTCGCTCAGCTTTGTAAATCCCTTGTGGAGATTAAACAGAGAAATGCTGTGAAACAATGCTGAATGGAATTGGAATTCAGAAATGAATCTGAAAAACCCATCTCCAATCAGCTCTACTGGAAAGATTATTGGTCTAAGAATAGACACTATTGTTACTACAGTAACAGTAATTACTTGCCCCCTATAGTGTCCATAAGTGCAATGTTCTCCCTTCTTTATATTTTGTAATTATCACCCAGTCCTGGATAATAATGTCGCGTATTAAATACTAGGGACTCACAGTCAAAAAAAGAAAATGGAGTATAATGCAATGTGTGAAATGCCACATATTAGGGAATCATATACTCAGATTGAAATGTTTGTCTAACAGTGAAAGCATTTGTCACATAAATCTAACTTGGTGATCCATTGAAACATATTTAATGTCCCTGAAAACATTTAAATTAAATTTGTAAGTGACAGTTCATTTAACTCTTTCTATAAACTCCTATTTGTCCGCATTACGCTCAAGCTGGATTGAACCGGTAATGTATATGGAATGTTCTCCTGGCTGAACCTGCGGCACATGTACAGAAGGAGGTTTGTGTGTCACAGGCAACAAGGTGACCTTTCATTTTCAGATTGTGACTTCAGCTGACTGAGTACAGTGCTATAAAACGTTTCTCTGGGCATGTGTGATCTGTTGAGTCCAGGGAATTGACAATAAACTCTGATCACTCACTTATTCTAAACGTCTTTTGTTGTAAATGAAATGCAGTCTTTGCTATGCTGAGCCAAATGTCCAGCTCTCTACCTTGTTTTAGAATCAGCTGAGTAGTTTTGCATAATACTGCTGACAGGCCGTTGAACAAACCAACACACGCAGCTAAAACGAAAACCTCTTGGTAAACATAGAAACTCAAAATAAAAAATGCCCATTTGCTCTATACCTGTGTATGTCTTTGTGATAACCTTTACTGAGATTATACATAGGAGACACGCCTTTTTTACCTTTGTACAAGGAGTGCTTTTAGAAGTGCTTGAAAAAAAATGCATTGTGTTTCCACAAAAACGTGTGGTTACCTTGCTTGACTGAGACAAATCTTTTATTAGCAGCTTGAAAAACTACTTGTGGATGACTTTCCTCAAGGTCAAACAGCTCATCTTTTCCAGGCTTGGAGCATCGGCCAGATCGCAGCGTTCCTGTGGGACCGATCGGGGTCAGATATTTGCCATCACAGTCCTTGAACGCCAGCTTGCCAGATTTCAGCTCCAGTGTAAAGCTTGTGCTGTTGGTGTTCTCCTTCACCAATTTGCCATCATTGCTGAGGAAGCGGCTGTCACAGGTCTTCAGGCTGTACTTTCCATCCATGTATACCAAGGTGACCAGAGAGTCCACTCCCCAGGGGATGTTGCTATCCACTGAGATCTCTCCATCTGAGGCAGACAGATGGGCATAGCGCTTTCGTGCCACACTGAGCAGACTGGCCTGGGGGTGCAAAGCCAAATGGACAGCCCATAGCTCTTGTTCCCCAATTGCCTGGGCAAAGCAGGACAGGTAGTCAGCCGAGCCGCCGAAGTAACGTAGGTAAGGCTCTGATTGGAGCGCCCAGCGGCCATCAGATTGGGGCACAATAAGAAATCTGCACTCGGGGTCGGGCGTCTCTGCCCCGCATGTGATCTTCCCATCTTTGTCAGAAGACAGATAGCGGCCCAGGTGGCTGCGAAGGAACACCACTTGGCCATCTTGGTCATCCTGCTCCAAGGTCCAGATCTGTTTCTTCTTCATACTGAGGCCTGAGGCATTTACCTTGAAACCGAAGGCCTCCGCTGTTAGATAGCGGCTTTCATAGTTGATGAGGCCAAACTGCAGCTTCAGGGCTCTGTTAATTCCGTTTGTGGGCATACTTGGAAAGGCCACACGTTAGGTTTGCAGGTGAAGAAGTTTAGGGCAGGAAAAGGGTAGTCAGGGAAAACGAAAAATCCAAAATGCTCGATTCTCTCCTTGTTCCTCTCAAGTCATAGATTAGGTACACTTATCTCTCTTGATGGATTGTTTAGTGCTCCTTCCCTCTCGAGTCACTTTCTCTCTCTCTCCCCAGAGGGCTTGTGCAGGCACTTGCTCTCAGTTCCTTAATGAGTTAGGATTAAAATCAGCAGGACAAAGCACCTCAATCCAACAAGCCGCTGACGTCACATGCCAATGCACCAACCCCAAATCTCCCCTCCTCCCTCCTCTTCCTGGTACACAGGCAGTTTCATTCTCTATCTCTTACCTGACATTCTTTTGCTCTCACGTCTTCCTTTTCTTCACCACCATTGTCTCCCTTCCCAGTAATACTCACTGACACACTCATTTGTCAACCTTACTCCCTGTTGGTTCTCAATCACATATTTAGGTCCACGCCATCCAACCTTCAGATTATCCTTGCTTAGATCTGCTGGTGAGCCACAGTCTAATTGGAAAATTTCTAGAGACTAGAGGTCCTTTCTGTTGTTCCCCATTCCTTCTTCCTCTCCTGTGATTATCTTATTCCAACAGATTTTTAAAAATATATTTCAAGGCTTGGTTAAAAGATCATCTAAATGTTGATTTTAAAAAAAGTGATTTGCACAGCACATGATATAAAGATTAAGTCTATTCAGCCAGTGTTTGACTGATTGCAAAGCATTTTCTTTATACTCTTGGTAGTACAAGTACTTATTTAAAAGATTTGTCAGTGTACCTGTACAGCAACATTATGCTATTATTATGCACATCAGAGGAATCAGAGGAATTTGAATAGCACACATTTGAATGAACACGCATTGCCTATTTGCCTTTCTTCAACTTTCACCTTGATTCTCAACTTCTAATCCTTCCGGATCCCTCTTGTGTTATTCGGTCAGTCAATTGATAATAGACGAAACAGCTTCATGCCTGATAACCTTTGTCACAGTGCACACCAAGGTCAACCTGTGTAAGAGCATTACCACCCTCTTTCACTCTGGTTCCTCAAGGCAGAGTATAATGCCAAGAAGATCTGTATAATATATGCCCATGTACAAAAGTATGGTTTAAACTATTGTTCTTGCTTACTAATTGCTGACACTTTTAATAATCCAAACACAAAGGTCATTCACCGAAATAAAATCTGCCATTTCTGGGGCATTTATGATTTTTGATGTGTTCATAGTAGCTATACAGCAGTATGACTTGCATTTGGGTTCGATTTTCATTGTCTGTTTGGCAAAGTTCAGACAACATTACCTCTGAAAACCCTTCAGCAGGGGAATCTCAGGCTAACAGCATTACTCAAACACAGTGGATGTCCAGTTGCTCTTCAAAGCTTGTGTTTATGGCACCTATTAGTTACTGAAAAGATTGTCATCACATGGAAATTGTTTACTGACAGACATTCCTAGTGCTGCACACAAGAACAAAGCGTATAACTGCCCTCCCGAATTACAAGTATTCAAGAACATTTTTAACTCCCCTTGAAACCCCTATTGCACTTAAATTTCGTTCTTCTGTTTATTTTAAGCGGTATATTATTAACTCCTGTAGGAGACTAGTTCTCTGTCCCTCCACAATGTGGTAAAGAAATGGGGGTTTTTTTGGACACAGACTGTGAGAGCCTTCCCTGGAAAGGAAAACACACACAGCTGGTCATAGTTGCACCATTTTCATATTTCGTAAAAAGAAATATTGAAAATTCAATTTGGAAAAATAATACATTTTACATACTAGGGGGGTGGGGGCACAGAAGTTGTTTTAGGTTCACCTCAACAGTTGACATGATTCCCATCTCCCATCACAGCTAAACTGAAACACATTTTTCTGCTATCAGCAAAATAAAGCCATTGTTTCAGACAGACCAAAACATGTTTGAATGTTTCCACTGGGTGGCAGCATTGTGTCACATTATGAGTTCACACACGGACTGAATTGAATGATGTACGGTACTGCAGTGGCATCCTGCAGTCTAAGTACTCCTACTAACCATTAGTCCATAATTATGTAATTATTTGAATAAGACAATTTGTGTCAATCAATCCAAGGAAGTACTTTTATAATAACCTGACTACTCTGTGACACTGAGGGAGCTTTGTCAAATCCTGTAAAACCATTTTAGAGTTATTAGCTGCATCATCAAGAGATACCTTGACTTTTATTTTAGGTGGGTTGACCTGAACAGGCATGACAGGGTTAGATATTGGGAAGTGAAGTATTGATGTTTTGTGGAGCTTGACTCTCCAGGAACTGACATCTTGACATCTGCTTCTGCAGGTTTGGCCAGTGTTTCTCATTTACCGCATAGTCTGTGCAGATGTCATGGACCTCCACGCTAAATTTCAAATATGTCTGGATATCTTCAGGTTGACAATATATGTACACTGTGTTATGGTCTAGCATGGTAGTGGTGAATAGTAGTAACATTATGTGACAGACTAAGGAAGCTAAAATGATGCTCCTGGTATTGAATCCATACATCATGGGCTACTATGCTTCATATCAGCAAAGTTTTTGCCAACCACTTGCATGATAGAGGTGAAAAGCTAACTGTTGTGTTGAGAATGTGAAGAGAATGCCTTCCAACTTACAAGAGTCTATTGAACGCTTGTTGGCCCACTGGAATCTGTTCTTTTGCCAACCAGCTGTCAGGTCAAGACTCCTGTGGGCACCTATGAGAACGAAAGCCAGCCTCCATCAAGTGGTTGTGAACTGACTGTAGAGATTCTCCAATTGTTCAAACTATAGACTTCACTAGCTGTATGAATAGCTAGTTGTGGGCCATCACACCGATGAATGTCCTGATTCTGGATCGGTGTTGTGACACTTCACCTGCCAAACTGTTTGAAAAGACATCGTTTGGCTTAGTGTTGAAAAATGAACATTAACAGCTGCAGCAATTTGCCAAATTGTCTCTGCTGAGTTACAACATCATAGTAATTTGGCTACTCCTTTTGACTTCTGGCATCTGTGGCATTATAATGTGACAAATTTGGATGATCTGACCTGTCTAGTGACCCGTCATCAGGAACATCTGTCTGATGATAAACAGGTTTTAACAGCTTGTTGATATTCTGCATGCATAAGAGAGAGACGGATTAACTTAACAAAGATGGAATGCTTCTCAAAGTCAAATTTATTTGGGCAAAATTTGAGAGACAGCACGCCATCTATATCTTCTATATAATCATAGGTATGTAAAACAAATTCATTCATCGTCAGTAGGTGGCAGTATTGATCATCAGTTCTAAATAGTTCAGTAGTTCGCACACTAATTAAGGCACTAATGTGTAGGAGGTAAAATTGGGAGAGAACCACGTAAGACTACAGAATCGCCACGGTTACTCCTTTGTGCCAGGTTAGGACAGAACCTCAGTCAAAACAACCATATACATGTGGATCCAACCCATCTCATAATTGGTTGAAACATCATATATTTATGATAATGTATTATATAATATATATATACATATACAATATAATGGCTTTCAGTACACAGACCTTGTTTTACATATACCATACTTTCATTCATTCATTCATTACTTATAAAGAAAAATCTGGAAATATTTGTGCATCTCTTTGAGATGTCCATCAAAGCAATCTATTGATGCTTCCTCTTGCAAATAAAAAAAAGACCTGAAGTGCACCTGGAGAGCACAGGACCCAGATATTTATGATACACAAATCTGCAACTCCTGGATACATTTGCAAAAGAATTTGACATATGCCTGATTTGTTCATAAAGGTCAATTCAGCACTACTCAAAGTGAGGATGATGTGGGCTGAAACACTGGCCTCCAGCACTGCATTTTTGCCAACAGCAACTTTATGCTTCAGCTCTACACTGCTAAAATGATGCACAGTACTGGCGACGCTGTCCAGAGTTTCGTTCACGTGCAGCTATTTTTTGTAGTCCTAACTCAGAGAAAGCAGACCACTGGTACTGCAAATGTATAAAAATACTGCCCTGTAATCTGCCCCAAAATTTAATGGGTCCATGCTGCAAGTCACTGTCAATATATTCACTACTATTAACATACTCAGTGTGTCTTTAATGAAGAAGCTAATGAGGACAATCTTTCTCTTGTCCTTCTACTGTATACACTTGCAAATCTGGGTTACCTAGCTCTCTTTATGAGCAATAACCTTATATCAGTTTTACTATGGGAGACGAGAAGCTATGTCAAATTACATAGTATCACTTACATGTCTCTCTTTTCTTTGCTGTGTTTCTCGTTTTTCGTTCTGTCCTTGTTTCTTCATTTCCCCCCACTCTTTCACACACCGTGTTGTTCTTATGCCACATCATCTCATGCTGGAGGTATTGGTGTGAAGCATGTCAGACAGAATAATAAAAAACATTTTATGTGTGATGTCAAAGAAAATGATTGATGGAGGGGAAAAGGAAAAAAAAGATCAGTGCAAGTCATTGGTCATTTGCAAACACACACACCCACACACACACACAGATGTGTATGTGCACACAGGTAACACATACCGTGTACATGCACTCACACAAAGCTGAGGTCTTCCCCTAGGGCATGAACATGGATTAATGTGCCCAGTGCGATTATTGCATTTATAACTGTCCTGGACCTTTTCAGATAAGACCATTTTTCAGGTTGCCATCCATTAGTGCCTTTAGACGGCAACTATTAGCCTGCCAAGCACCCAGAGCACAATTTAAAGGGCCAGCAACCTCCCTGTTAGGCTTGTATTGTAAAGTATTTTAAAGAGCCGAATCAAAACTGAGTGTTACTTACTCTCAAAAGTAACTGACGCAAATGTTTTCACCTATTGTGAAGATGATATGTTGGTTGATATGTGAACACAGCACAGCTAATCCAGCGCATGTAGCTGCAGTTTGAACAGCTGTAAAAGTTGTTGTACATCAGAATGACACCAACTGCATTTCCCCCTGAAGAGATGTGTCCTTGAAGTCACAGAGGGCTCATAAAAGCATAACTGGATAACTAGCAACCCCCCTCCCCCACCACACCAAAAAACCCCAAACATATGTCATCCAAAAATGTTCTTTCTTTGCTGTGTGTGCCCCATTGGGACCCTCCTGCTGCCCCCTCTTAAACCAGCTGACGAAAACGGTCCATGAGACACGCAGTAAAAGTAAAATGTAAAATGGCTGCATTGGCTAGGATTCTTCCTCCTCAGCAGCTTGGTGCCCAGTGACCCCATTAATCCAGGTGCTCATTCATCTACAGGATGAACCTCCCACAGACTCATAACGACTCATCCCAGTGTGTTTGCCCAGTATCAACCTATCCCAGCCCTGGTCCTCTCATTGCTGCTTTCCCTAGTGCAAACGGGTGTATCGATTTGCGAAGTACGACCAGCTATTTAAAAGAGCCTTGGTAAATATCAAGCCTTTTAATTCTCAGCCGTAATGCCACGTTTGTTTTGTAGGCTGTCATTTCTTTTTAAGGTTGGGTTAAACTTGTTAAACCGCTCCTTTATCCCGCCTTTATCCAAGGCAGGAAGCCACAGAGCTGGTCATGCAGAGAGAGAAAGTGGTCTCATTTAATTGAAGGGTACGTCACTGTCAGTGCAATGCCTCAAGTGTCACGAAAAGCAGCCTGTAAATAGCTAAGCAATAAAAACAGTTTTTTCATTGATTAAACAATGGCCGTGTTCAGACGAGCTCTCGTTTCATTCCAGACAGGCTGAGTTTTGGAGACAGGAGTGCTCACGTTAATGTCATCCTTCGCAGAGTGGCTTTGACAGCAGGGCTAATATGAGGCCGCAGCTTCTGCCATCATGACAGCCCCACATCTCTTTCATATGCAGAGAACAATCATCTGAATCACAATGACAAGTCTGTCAGTCCGTCTGTAAAAAGGGCTTTGTCCATGTCCTAGGTAGATGGGAGCTGTCAGGTCAAGCTACTCAGTGTCTTTGCATGCATCTTTTGGTTTCATTTGCATATGTGCATGGTAATTTACGTGTAAACACACATGTTTTTTTAATGCCTCCACATGTTGTTTTGCTGGTTCATACAAAAGCTCTGACAAACTTACAATGGCCTCAATTTCTCTTGCCTGCCTTTTCATTGCATTCCCACAAACTCCTGAGTGCAAAAAACGATGTACACACTTATGCTGATTTAAAAGCCCAAGTTGGTCCCAGGCTCCTTATACAGTAGAAAGTCTTGTTTGTGCTAGCTTTACTATTAGTAGCTGGTGGAAATCTAAAAAAAGTGCAAGTTTAGGACCTTATAGGGTAATATTCTTTGACATGTAGACAATGATATATAAATGAAATTGTTTATTCCAAGTTATTTCATAAAATTTTTAGCTACGATGGCTCCTGTAGTGACAGGTGAGGTCAATATTTGCTCTGACTGCTGGCATGAGGACAGCAGGAATAGAGGTGGAAATGTGTGGGAGGAGAGAGGGAGATAAAGAAAGTAGTGGGAGCCCTTATTATGTTGCATGAACTCAGCCAAGCTGTCTGTCTCCATAAGCAAATACACAGAGATGTCATTTGTTCTAGAACACACACACACACACACACACACACACACACACAGAGACACTCACATTCCCCTCAAACAGACGACCATAGGTTGTCTGACAAATTGAGCACATTTGTTTGCAGGAGAAATGTTCAATGAGCAACTGGGTCTTCTTTTCGTCTCCTGTTGGTTCTCATTCAGTCATTTCCTCCCCTCTTTGCTTGTCTGTGGGTGGATTGTTTACAGCAGGAAGTTCCTGGCATCTTCTCACTTGGCATTGGGAAATAGTGACTTGGCTGGAGCTGGTAGCCCAACATCATTCACAGTCCCGGTGCCTGCTTCAATGTAATTCATGAGCTACTGGGAGACATCTTTATCGGAATAGAGAGCATTTCTGCTGATGATCCCGTCTGTTTTTGATTACATCCTGGCTAGCCTCGGAAAGCTATTGGACAATTAAGCTATTATTGTGAGATTGGTTGACGGGACCCGGCTGGTGGTTCACATTGTGGTTTAAAAGTAGGTTGGCAGATCCTGGTAGACGGCTGCTTGAAGATGTCTTTGTTGTATTTCTCTCTCTGTGTGTAAACAGGTTAGTGTGAAAGCATATGTGTGTTTCTTTTTTTTATAATTATTTATGGAGCTTTAAGTCACCAGATGTTTACGCCCATATCCTGATTTTTTTTTGGTCACGCAAGCTCCTGCTGATTGCTCTGCTGTGATGCTGTAAAAGAGAGAATATCGACTTGTTCAAGGCACAAACAGTTTATGCCCCTTGACCTTTAAGATGGATGTTACATGGTCAGAATAGTGCTAGCTTGTGCATATGTACCCCATTGGCTTGTTGTTGAAGTGCTAAGCCTGCTGCGGCAGTTTGTGCTGGGTAAGCTTGTATTTCCTTGAGCACGCACCACCTGTCAACAAGCAACACAACTGTGCATGGATTTGGAGTCGCATGTGTTTATATATTCCGACGCAGACCTTACAAGCGTGTCACAAGCCATGACTAGAGCTTCAAGTCAAGTTGTTTCAAGCCAACTGCATTACAGTTAGAGGTTGGCGAGCTCTTATTAAGGAGCTTTTAGATGGTGTAATTGTATTCCGAATGTGATCGTGCTAGTGTATGCTTATGTTGCATGAATGTGCATTCAACTTTCCCAAGGGGCTGCCTGATCCTATTACATTATCCAGCGCACATCAAAGGGTTAAGCGCTGTCTGCTTCTATAGTCATTAAGCCCTCTCTTAGCCACTGTAAATCAACGCCGTGCTGGCAACAGCTGCTCTGATCACCTATTAAAACTTCCATAATGTGCCGTGTGTACAGAACGGACCCTGTAAGCTGACACTGGCCAATAGACCCCAGATAAAGGCCATTTGAGCGTCTGATCTGGTTCCTATGGTAAGGGAATTGAAGAGCTAACAGAATGATGGGTTTGAAATAAAGCAGATTACCAAATGCATAGGCCTTCTACTGAGAATGTATTTATATTTCAAGGCACAAGACTTAAGGCCAATACATTCTCTGCAAGAAGCGAGAACTTCACTTCTCATCACATCATCTGGGCAGAATTTTTTTCTCAGTGGTGTCCAAGTATGTGCAAAATACAATATGGTTATCGCAGCTGACCCCCTGTTCCTTCTATCTTTCAGGCACCAGCACAAGTGTTGTGTGGCTACAGTAGGTCATCAGATGGGCACTGTCCCCTTTTCATAATACTTTGTCAAATTAAGCCCATGACACACCGGGGGTCTTAACAGCAGATCCAGTGTCTTGGATCTACTCTTGCTGACCACCACCCAATGCTGTTGGTCCGTCCACAGGTTGGCTCGGCCACATCACACCCCACAGAATCCAAATCCACCAGGATGCTGTCTTCGCCGGCCTGGTGATGTTGCCTACCAGCCGCTTCCTATTGTGCATAACCTCCCGTTTGCGCTGACGTGGAATCGCCTCGTATTTGTACCTAGAGCTGCCATGGGGGTCGCCCCAAGTGACATGTCAGCAGTGGCTGGGACCTGAGAGGACTTCCCAGCAGTTTGGCACTTGAGTTCATGTGAAGCATGAAATGTCCTGAGCATAATGAACTTTTTTGTTGTTCTTTCAGCACTGGCGGCAGAGTTTCTATAGGCCTTAAAGCCCTATTCAGATGGGATTAGTTTCATGTAGGTACATGGGTTAATGCCACTTTACCACATGACATGTAATATAAATCGTCAGTTTGCACGGGATGAGAAATATCAGTAAATCTACCACAAGTGGGAAGGTTCAATCCATTCACCACCACCGTCCCATCCCGTCGTCATATGCATATGACGTTGCTTCCTGTGTGTACCACACTCCTTCCCAGCATAACATGGAAAATGGCGTCGACACGATGGAGAAAGGCTTCAATTGTCACTGCAAAAAAAAGCAGATATTGGACCGGCAGGCTTGAATTTACAGACTTGAATTTATAGTGTAAAACAGAGTGCCCCCTCAAGTGCCTCCATGCTTGAAAGTCCATGAAAAAAATGCAAAAAACAGTTTTGAACAGGATATGACAAAACCTCTCCACACATATTTACTTCAGGTCTGTTTACACAGGATTAGTATTACCTGTGCGAATATTCCTGGACCCTTTTAAAGATGGTAAAAGTCACTGTAATCTTTACTGACATTGTGTGGTAATGATTACTGCCATGACACATTCGGACTGGACTAAAATATCTGGTTGTTATTACTTTACCCCACGTACGTAGATAAAACTAATCCTGTATAAATTGGGCTTAACATAACATGCTATCAATCCTTTACCCTAGGCCAAAGGCTTTCAAAACCTGAATGTGTTCTGAGCAAGTGATTCCCTTGGCAAATGCATGTTAGCAGCTGAGAAAATCTGATGTGACTGGTTAAATAATGTCTCATATAAAAAGAACAGGAAATAACCCATTGGAGAAAAAAACAGTTATGTAACATACAGTAAATGATGAATGTACACAGAAGCTCTGTGAAGTCCATGTCAGTCGAGTTTTCAGCGGAGGAACTGACCACAGGCTAGCTTTTTGCTCTAATCTGGTCATGGAAATTGCATGGAAATCAATCACTGGTGGAGCTAGCTGGTGTCAGCTTGTAGAGAAGCACACAGCCAGGAGGCCGGTCTCTATGGAGACACAAACAGGGTATGAAACTGCCCTAAGGTGAGTTCTCTGCACGACTCTGCCAACTGAATTGGTCCATTTGGGTTTAACGTTTTTGTCTCCATATTTCTTTTTTTTTTCTTTCACTATCTTTCCTGCTGTTCAGCATCAGGCTCCAAGCCTGACTTTTCAGTCCATGTCTTTCATTCCCTCACTTTCCGATTCTCTCCCACTGACAGGTAGCAAGGCTAAAATTCAAGAGGAAACAAGGTGAAATTGAGTCTCCATACATAACAGCGACCACAGGGGATGGATGCTGATTTACTTCTTCTAAGGTTGCAGAGAAGTTTGCCAGTTGATCTCGTCGCGTGGCCCATTCATGCTGTGCTCTTGCCTGTCCTCTCACTGACAGCATTTCTTTTCATTACCTCTTTGTGTGCACACCTCTCTGTCTTTTTCCCATCTTCTCATCACATTTAGTTTTGTCCAGCTTCTCACTTCGTCATTGAACAGATCATATATAGCTGTGCCGCTGTTTCCAGCATCGTAAGGTACACTTGAGTTTGTTTCAAATTTAGCACGCCAACCCCAATGGATTTGTTTGAAGAATATAAGAGATGTCTCCAAAATGTCTGATCAAAGCCTGGTTTGGTTGCCCATGGGCTTCAACTCATGCTGATAAGATGTCTAAGTGCCAGTTATGGAGCTTATGATTGCCTCCTAGCTAAGCATATTTTGTATCTTAAAAGTACAGAACAACATAAACTAGCAGGAAAGCAGACACACATGCATGCACAAGCAAGCATACATGAGTTCATCTTTTTTTACCGGCTGCATGTCTCACTCACTCAGCACTTGGGCCATTATGCATGTTGATATCCATTTTGAGGGTGAGGCTACTATAGACTGCAAAGTTCAGCTGGATCAGACAAAGAGGGTCTGTGTTAGTGTGTGGTAGCTTCTACTGCAGCATGCATTATTATACTGAGATCTCTGTGGTAAAAGGGAGACAGTGTATCTGTTGTTTCAACCATCTGTGTTCGAGGATAGTGGAATATTGTTATCCAAAAGAATCATGAATTCAACCCTGTCAAGTAAAATTTACTGTCATCTGGTGACTTTGTGGGACAATCAACCACATTACGTGATTTTGTTTTTTGGGTTTTTTTTCACCATGAAAGTACAAAAAGCAAAAATGAGTCGAGAAAGAAGTTGTGGTACAGGTGGTTAAGCTTTAGCCTACTTTGCCCAAAGTACGTACAGTATATGAAACTTTATTCAATAACATGGCATTATAATATGTTCTGCTACCATTTTTGTTAAATTTGCGGCCACGCCACATTCACTTGCACACAAGATCCAAAGCCCCATATTCCACTGGCGCTAAGCAGTTGCTATTGTATTCTGACAAATGGAGTGTCTCCTGTCCCTGTCGCCACAGGCCTTTGCAGCAGTCCTCTGGGAATCTGGGGATGCTCGGTGGCCTTTCTCCCAACTTTCTCCTGACTCAGCAGCAGCTGTGTACAGCAGCAGGAAAAAGAGCATACAAAGGGTAAAAATAAATTCACTGGAGAGTTGTGGTCTGGTGAGTCAGTTAGACAATAGTCTTCTTTTTTTTAACTCAGCCAACCAGACAGAGTTTGAGAGGGACCATCTTTTGGCAAATGGAAGTTGAGTGTCTGAAAAAAAGAAAAATGCAGTGCATTTTTCATGTCATACTATAAAAGTGCTAAGAAATTTCTTATGTTTATGTAAGTTATGTATGGTTCATTTGACTCTGATTGCTGCTTGATGTGAATCACTACAGAACTACAAGACTACAACTTATTCCCCACCTAAAATTGACAAATTTGTCTTTCAGTTTGATGACAGCCTCTGACAGTTGCTCTTTGTTGACTCTTAATCCCCAAGCCACTCTGACTTTTTGGGATTCTAAGCTTTGTGGCAGCAATGGATGCCAGCGAAGCTAGGCGTTTACCATCATGGCAATCATGGTGGGCTGTCAGAGAGAGCTGTGTGGCAGAGCTTTGTGGTTGGAGTGCCTGATCTCTCCATAATGGAACAGCTGTTTGGTGCATGGTGCCCAAGAGCGAGTGAGCGCTGAGTAAATACCACGGAAGAGCAGTGTAAACAGAGATGGGACGGGAGGAGCGGCTTCACGTGACACCCCAAAGAACTGCGTGGGTGGGGGCTGTGGTTGACACAGGAATGCACAAACATGAGTACACTGGAAGGTGTGAAAAGGAAAGGGGATTTTTTTCATGAAATAACACAACAATGCTGTATTTCAGCTTGAGTCCCCATATAATGCCTGAACTGACATTTTCAAGAATCAGAGGGAAAATAATACCTGATGCCTTGGAGACCAATATCATTTTATTAGATGTGAAACCTTCGTAAAGGTAAAATATTGATTTAGGGTGATTAATTGACCTCACTTATGCATCACTTATGCATCTATAATCCACTAAGAGGATTCAAAACTTTTCTCTTGATTTATACAAGATTATATGTGTAATCTCTTACAAACGAGGTAGAATTACAGACATGACTCCTTTTATGACAGGCTTTAAGTTTTCTTGTCATTATTGGGTCATTAGAGAACTGTTGACAGTGACAGAAAAACTGTGGCTGTTGGCACAGTATACATTTTATAACACAAGGACAGGGACAGGGATGTTGAGACGAATTTAGGAGCCCTGTGACAACCCTGCACAGACACGTTTAGAAGATAGCTCTTTTTAGATAGCCCTTTTTCTTTTATCCTCTGCTAGCGCATGTGCACTAATGAGATACTCAGAGAAGTTTGTAGTATTGGATCCAGGCACATTTAGCAGCTGCATTCAACCTCTGGCTATATATTAGATGACATCCACAGTACTGGACAAATGTGTAACAATCAGTTTAGTCCTAGATACAAGCAGGAGTTGGACGCACTGTCACTATCAAATATTCTATATAACACTGATTCCTTAAAACAGTTGTTTTTCACAATTTATAATTTATATTTATAATCTGTAGTTAGATTATTTGTCATTCTTAGCCATCACTGTTTTTAGATACTGCAGATGAGTTGAGCTTAAAAGTTGCATGCAGTGTCAATACTGCTGTATAATTAATATGCTCAACGCTAAATGATCAACGTTTTGATGCCCTTTAAGAAAGGTCAGTCAGCATCTGATTGATTTGTTTGTCCTGTTGGGAGGGCCAGCAGCACCTTATTAGAACCCCATACCTCACCTCAGCTCAACTGTTACGCCACTCCCCCACCAGGATACACATACACACCAGCCTGTCCCTTGCTCAACCTCAACCCCCCTCTCTGTCAGAGGCCAGACAGGGTCAAGCAAAGGGCGAGACATTTATGAGGTGCAGATATTTGTGCAGGGAAGTATTCCTCCTGATGACATGGAGCAACAAAGTCTGGATGCTGAGCAAGCTGAATTAGTGGCACTAAGAAGTAAGGCAGGACGACTTGTATGTTGAGTGATCCATAACATAATCCAGGTGCCAGACTCTAAATGTCCTCATCTTTTCCAACACAGACAGGGGCTGTCAGGATTTCCTAAATACAACCTCAGTGTTCCTCATTAGGTCCTTTATTTCCCTTATCTTGACTGTGTATCACACAGCACAGCACACAGAGGCAATGAAGTGAGCAGTGAGAAAACTACTCACGCTCACATGGCAATTTTGAACCTCGTCCTTAGCTGCATTGGTGTTGTGTCCCTTCTACCCCCATGCTGCTGATACAGCATGGGCCAACCATAACTTGGACATGGGGCAGTGCCCTTAGTCAACACAAAAGGTTGTGGTAGCAAACAGACGTGTTTGTGTTCACTCGGCTGTTGTTGGAGGTGACTGATGTACCCATTAGCCCCTGTCTGGGCATTAGGGGGATGGGTGTTGGTGCTGGCGCTCTATGCACGACAAAAACACCCCTGGGCGTGCAGAGAAAGGTCACTGACCCATATTGTTCTTTCCTTGGGCCGTGCCAGTGGTTATTTCAGTGATTCAGGTCATGGTGATATGGTTTGTCAAAGGGGCTGAGCATGTATGGAAATGGACAGATGCTGTAGGTTATGATGAGATGGAGAATTATACCTGCTGCTCCACTGTCTGAATGCAGGAGAGCATGTGGGGCAGTATTCTTCACTGGATAGAGCAGTGTTTCTGCATGACTTTAAGATTACTTTTTTGTGTAATGCAGTGTTCTTTGTGTTCCACTAGAGAGCGCCCTCCTTTACAACTTTTCATTTAGGAGATTTGACGTGTTTATATAAATCCCTTTATTTAGATCAGGAACAAACATTTAATCTGAATAAAATCTTACATCTTTTGTGTGTATTCATTCAGACATCATCTATAAAAATCTTGGTCATTTACCACAGATTTGTATATAAAATGCAGCACAAATAAATAAATTACACATTTACAAATCTTGAAACATTAACACATTAAATTGTTCAAAGACCTAGGACAAAATGCTTTTAGTCAGTGTTTTGGCCTATCTCTTATTTTCCTACCAACTCACAATGACACCATCAAAGAACCTATTCATTTTATAGTAAAATAGGCAAACGTACCATGAGTCATGAAAATTCACATCTATCTCAGAATCAGTCAACATCCTATTTACAGAGCTTGGCAGCTAAACCCAGAAGGCTTCATTTGATGCTGTGACAGATCTGTTTACTAAGGAACTCAAAGCTCACATAAACTTAGTTTAGCCAGAAACTTGCATCAAAAATTGTATCGAAACATAAAAAAAGAATTTGGCAGAGAGGACTTTGTGCTTGATGGTATTTTCTCAATGAATCTAAGTAATGTAAAATCCAAGGGTAGCCAAACAGAACAAAGCCTAACACACATTTAAATGAGATATGTGATATACATAATACATAGCCATTGAGTAACAAGAAAGTAGACCAGAGGATCAGCGCGTGGTGTTGTAATGTGTCAGCCAAGTGGTGAGAATTCGAATAAACAATATAACCAGTTGCAGGAAACGCAGCACAAATAATGCTGCCAACTTATTTGTGTTAACGGTTGCCTTTTTACTTCCTGCCTCGTGTTTAAGAAATGTCTTTGGTATAAATACTGCCACTGTTACATTTGGAAAGTTTGTCTTTTGAAAATCATTTCTGTCACATTACATATGTTTGACTCAGTCCATCTATTCCAGTATCCAACAGCTCACCATGTTTTTGTCACCCACAATTTCACAGAGAAACATACACAACTGGTGCATGTCAGTTTTAGTGTCACTTCTTGTACTGCTCTAACAATGTTATTATTTCTGGATTTCAAACAACGAAAGCAAATTGTTTTTTTTTATTTGATAGACACAAAATATCGGAAACTGGCGATAAATATGTAGAAATAAATATGTGGAAATCAGGTGTGGACGGTCAAATGGTACACAGCAAACATAGTAGAATTAATTCACAGAATGTTGTGGATGAGAAGAATCCAGTGTTGCTTTATTAATTTTCACTAATTAAACCTCTATAAGGCCAGTTTTATTTAAGAAATGCAAATGCGACATCACACCAAGAAAAACAATGTCACATTCTCATAAAGCGCTCTTGGCATGAACAAACAGCAACAATGACAATAAATAAAGTGTTGGCCAACAAGACAAACTTTTGTGAACACAGAATACTCAGGATTGCATATCAAATGAGACAAAACAGACAAAATGTAATTGGCACAAATTAAATAAACTTAATTAATTTTCCAATCGTGTGAACCTACTCTCTGTCCATTGCTTTCTGGTCTGATTGTCCTTCACATTTATTAGAGTATGTGCATTTACTGTACACAATAGACACAGAAGGATGATAAAACTAAAATAGATGAATTCCAACATATTGTCAGTACCCATTCTTACTTTTGTCAGTACCATGACGTTCATAGTCATACTCCCCGGTCAGCTTTTGCTGCATATTTTTGCACTAGACAAAACGGCATGTACATACAAGAAACCATTGTCACAATGCAAAGCCAATATGCACATAGTAAAGGACAAGTAAACTATAAATTACCAGTGATTTCTGATTTAAGTTCAGTACAGGTGCTTGTCATATGGTAAATTTAAATAAAGATACTAAAGACACTTTGGTATTTGGTAGGTCATACGTTGTTTTTATAGTTTAACATTAAAAAGAAAAATGCTAAACTATTCATTCATGAGTGCAATGCACATTATACACATTATCCTTTAAATCCCAGACTTCTTCTCAACTGATTTGTGTGGACATGATTATTGTGGGACACTCATTACACACAAATGCTGTCAATATGGTATAGTCCTCATATCATAAATCACATTTGACCCGTGATTGCAGTCCGGTGGGATCTGCTTTGCGATGACCAAGTAGGAGGTACATAAATAAAATGATAGGAAAACAAAATGTGAAGTAACAGTACACTTACACAAAAAGCCACTTGACCTATTTTTTAAACAGGATGACCCCATATCTCTCAGAAAGTGAGTCTGGTCCTGTCATAAACTAAATCCTTCTTTCTTTGTCTGTGCTCTGTCTGTTTCTCTTTCAGCAGGGCATATGCAGTGCAACACTAACGTCAAAGGAAAAACAGAAAAAAAAAATCTAGACCCATATAAAAATAAATCAATTGCAAACATGGAAAGATACATTTCATATATACAATAAACTCCTATATAAAATAGCTTTTATGTACATATAGACAACAGACAACAATATTCAACTGTACAACGTACACCTGAACAGGTAAGACAGGTGAGAGGTACTGAAGTGTATGGCTTGATTTGGATAATTCAAAATATTTACAGACATTTATACATCCTTTACATGTTTTCAATTTCCCTGGAATTATGAGGTTTAGGGCGAGCCCAAAGCCTCACGTTCGTTCTAATTTCTTCAAGGTAAGGCTACCTTTAAATAATTGGTCCTCAGTGACCATTTAGCCTCATGCTACTTGGCCCAGTTCAGTGTGCTCTCAGCTCTGTTTTGGTAACACATGATAGGAGCTGAGTCCAAAACCACTTAGGGAGTGTCAATCACATGGGATATTAGGCAGATCAATGTTAAAACAATGAAGAATGAGTTGTTAAATTTTGTGAGGCACAGGAAGACCCATGCTTCTTATTCTCCTTGAAAGGACCATGGACATCTCCTTCACTTCCATAAAGGTTGAACACCATAAGTCTCCAGTGTGTAACCTCTGACAACCATGCTTAAAAGCACTGACATGTAGTCCATGGACATTTTAAGCCAAGGTACACATCGCTTTACAAGGCTCATGGTTCTTCAAGGTAAAGTATTGAACTTTGCGCCTTTCCCCAGAGGAATCTTTCAGTAGTGTCCTCATAGAGGTTTAGCACAGGATGGAAACCCCTTCAGCAGTGACCAACTGACCTGTGGTGGGGTCATATGTTCCAGCCAAGTAATAGAGTTCTGGGGAGGTCCTGTTCGGCTTCTGATTGTGAGTCAGACACTCATACTCCTCCCTGCTCAGCACCTGGCACTTATGAGAGATTGTCTGGACGTCATTCTCATCTTCATGACATGACTGGTACAGGGCATGCTGGAAAAGGAAAAATGTTAATTGCACCGCACTGAAACAAAGGATTAAGTATAATGTAACTTTGATAATAAGTTTTATATTGCTACAAAGGAGTAACTGTCTCCTTGAGATAGATAGATAGATAGATGTTTCTGACAACTTACCTTCCCATCTCGATGCCTCTTGCCTAGCTTTGTTTCTTCAGGATGGTAGAACCATTTGACCTTAACCACCATGCTCGATGTCCAGGATTCCCAAAAGTTTTCAATTCGACCAACATATGGGAGGTTAGGACGTCCAGCTGAGAGGAACACAGCACAGTCTCCAACTTTCACTGTGTCTCTACCTCGCACAATGGCCTTGTAAAAAAGCTTCCTGGCCTTGCCCTTCAGACCTCGTCTCTGTGGAAATTCAGACATTTTGACCAATCTTTTTGACAATCATATATATGTATGCTACTAGTCCTTTTAATTTTATTATGAAAACGTGGGTAGAATATTCTTACCTGTGTAGGGCTCCCTGACCACCTCCACATTTGTTGACCTGAAGGTAATGCAGACATCTTCGACCTTGGAATATATGAGTTGTCATCAAGGAGCATCCTTGGTTTCTTCACAAATTCTTTAGATGGCTTAGAGATGGAACTGCTGCACTCTTTTCTCTTCAGGGACTTGATGTTGGTGACATGTTCAGTTGGAGCTCCTTTGGTATTAGATACAGCCATAGCTTTAGCAACAAATGAGTGCTGGTGTGATCTTGAAGAAGTGGAGGCTTCAGTGGGTTGTAGGAGTCCCCGGTGAGAAGACAAACAACTTTGCAACATTAGTGTAGAACTTTCCTCCTCCTCTGAGCTGTAGGAGGAGTCATTGTCAGAAGAACACAGGCTAGAACTGGACAGAGACCCTGAAGAGGAGGAGCTGGAAGAGCCAGAAGAAGAGGAAGAAACAGAAAGATGAGAGAGAAAATGGCCAGCTGTCCTTATTCCTCCGGAGGCTACAGCCAGTGCAGACTGCCTCCTTTCCTCCTCCTCTTCCTCATCATCATCCAGATCAGAGAAAGAGCTATGACAGTCTCTGTGGGAGCTAAAGCCCATGTCACCGTACTCCCCTAGACGTAGAGAAGGGGAGGGCTTTCTTTGCGATGTGGTCCCTTTCAGGAGACGTTCTACTCGAGAGGCACCACCCTTTTTGTTTTCTTTAACCAGAAGAACTGGATGTGAGTACGTATCTGTCCTAGGCAGTCCACTGACACTGGAAGAGCCACTTCCCAACAGTAGAGCCTTGCTGTTCTTTGTCTTGGGGGACGTCACCCCTTCATGATCTAATTTGACCAGGAATTCCTGCCCAGGCTTTCTTCCCCTAGGTGTTACTAACTCATCTTGTCTGTGCCTCTGGCCATAAAGCCCACTTTTTGGACCTGAACCAGGCCCTGTGGACTGTGCAGTACAGAAGGAGGAGTAACCATTTGCTATGCTGCTGAAGGAGTCCACCTCAAATGAGCTGCTGCTAAAAAGCCCTTTTGCTGGCGTGGAGACCAGAGATGGGGGCAGGTGGAATAGATCGTCTTCTTTTGATCTTAGGGCTTTCCTGGATGCACCGTTAAGCTGAAATAGATTGTGTGATGTCCTCTTTCTGATGCTGGTCACAGATGGCCATCCCAGGAAAACCGAAGAATTTTTATTGGCATTCTCAGTCTGCTGTTGCTGCTTTTGTTTTTTTCCAGAACCTTTTGGTCTCCCTACAATGAAGCACACATTTATCACATAAGAATACGAGTCTCATTTGTATGTACAAAAAAGTTTAAACAGCAAATTGTGCAATCTGATAGTGTCCAGTACAATATCTCAAGGCTCAAGAGTCTGATTCTAACCTGGTCTTCTTTTGTGAAGCATCACAGTTGGATTATTTGTGACAGTATTGTTAGTGAATCTGTCAGCAGTACTGTCAGTGATGGTGGTGTGCTCCAGACTGGAACTTATTTTAGCTGTGTTTCCACACGGTACCAACAGGGCAGGAGTTGATTCACCTAAGGTTTCAGGGAAAGAAGATTTATTGTTGCTAAACAATATGTTAAAGCTAATTTTGCTTGCCCAGACAGGGGATACCCACAGTGAATCTGGTATCCTGGTGGCAGGAGGCGAATGTTTGGGAGAGAAATCTTTCCTCGGTCTCCATCATCAAACTCTACCATCACTCCTTGCTTTGCATCATCAGATGAACTGCCTGTAAATACACAAAGAAATGATCATTAGAAATTATCATGCAAGAAAAGGACACAGTGGAAATACAGAGAGGTTGATGTCTCACTTCTGCGAACGTAGCCAGGGTACAAGCAGCGTGAACGTTCACTCCAGTAAGCACACACCCTGGTGCCTTCACTTAGCATAGCCAATGATTCTGGACGTACATCCAGGACCTGAAAATCAGATCAAAACCCAATGAAAATGTATTACAGGCTTCACAGAAGTACAAACACACATACAAACAGTGTACAACCAAAGAAGCATTGTGCATGGGCAGCCACTGTTCCACGTTTCCAAGCACCACTTATCTCATGCCAATGTGCCAGTCAGGGTTGAAAAGAACGGAAGCCATGATGCAGTAAATCCTGACTTGCTGAGTAATACTAAAAAGGGCCTGAATAGAGAGCTTGTGATTGCAGGTTGCCAGATCCTCCCTCCTACAATGCAGGCAGCCCTAGCATCCGCCACTCACTGGGGGCTCTTTCAGGATGCTTTCATTTACTGTTACCATGGCAAGGGACCTTTTGACAGATGAGGTGTGGATATGGGTGTGAGTGCATGGGGAGTGAGTGAGAGCTCAGTGAAAATTGCAGTATTGGTGTCAAAGTCTATGTGAATGCTGTTGGAAGAATTTGAAGACACAAAAGTGAAAGAATGGCATAATTAGAACCAGCTGCTAAGAATGTGTAGGTTAAAAGTCCCTGTGTGTAGAGCTGCCTGCAACATCGTGAGCATGAGCATATGTTAATAAACTTACATGAACAAGAGAAGAAAGAGACAAGCTGTCGAATGGTAACTTGACTACTTTATGTGTGAGAGGGAGAAGGAGGGTAGATTCATTACTGCTGAAAACAGCTGATGAACACCGATCATATAGTCAGTTGAATGCCATGGCACGTCTAGATCACTGCAGGGATACAGTAGGCTAGGAGACGTTGTTGGCTTCAAGGATGTTATGTTTTACCTTCAGTTTATGTGTTTGTGGTTGTTTGTTTGATTGTTTGCAGTATTACTGAAAAAAATCTTTTACAATTTCCACCACACTTCTTGGAAGGGTGAAGCATGCACCATCAATGAACCCCATAAATCTTTCATTCAAAATTCTAAGAAAGCTCCAGGGGCATTTGTCAAACTATGACTGTTCAAGGTACTGAAAATGCATGGACCCTCTGTGAGTTAATGATATAAATGCAATATCCTTACATACAACATAGCCTTTCCTGAGTGGAACTTGTGACGTATTTGTAACATTTTGGGCAAAAAATTGTGACCAAAGCTTTATGTGTAAGAGGCACATCTTTAGTGTATTTGCTACAGTCATGGCAATAGACATTGTTTCTAACTTTGTCTTTTGTACTGAAGTTTACCTTTGGCATTATACACAGGAAGTTGGAGGTGAATGTATTCAAATTATTTCTTTGTGACTTTATGGGAAATAGCAGTTGCTATTCCAAAATAGACCATGGTTACTTATAGTTCTTATCTGTTGAAATGAAACACTGCTAAAGGAACATTCACCCATCTGTGGCCATTTTTTCTGGACAGTCTTTTGTTTGCATGTCCTGTGCCCTGTTTGGCAGGAGTACAGACTGATTTCCACTTCTGGAAACTATGTGTTTAGAGCTGCTTTGCTTTGGATGTCCCAGTTGTTATTAGTGGATATACAGACATCCTTTAAAAATGGGACAAAGGTCACCTTCTGTAGTAAACACTAATTCGGGATGCTTACCCACCAGAAATAATGCTGTAAAACCTGAAGAATACCAGGAATGTGCTGTAGTATAGGTATATTTAATCATAATTGACATGCTGATATAGTTGCATCCATGTTAAGGAAGCTTGATATACATAAGGCCACAATAAACATAGCTACAGAGAGACTGGAGGTCAATGTGGAAATTTTAAGTGGGTCAAAGGAATTGAAGTGTTGACTGACCCAGAAGACCAAACAAGTGCTGGCCTCTCTTGCAAGTGTGTTTAGCATAGCAGAGGGAACTTACAGCTTCCTGTAGCAGTTGCTCCAATGAATAGATTTTTGGGCGGTTTCCTCTTTCACCATCAATAACAATGCTAAAACTAGACAGAGAGCACAGCAGAGAGAGAGGGGGAGAAAGAAAAACATTGAGATCATTTTAAGGTTTGCCTGGCTAATGAAGTCATGCAATTATGTGTTTTTTGTGAGGCCATCTTTGCTGTCTGAGAAGCTAAAAATCAGTCTGGAATGGGCTAATGTAGGGTTCTATAGTTAAGCTGAGAAAAAATTAAAAAGATAAGAGAATTTGTTTTCCCCAGCAATGCTGAGTGACCTACTGAGAATCTGTGTGTCTACTTACATATCGGGGAACTCCAACGTGTGGACCTTAGCAGCATATAAAAGCTCATCTTCCTTTGAAATCAGTATCTTAAGTCCATTACTTAGGAGTTCTTTGGTCAGGACACAATTAGGAACTGTGTAAGGAAAACACAATATTTTGAACATAATATAAGATATAATAATGACATGTAGTTTGGCATGACATGTGAAAGTATTTTATATATAATATTAATGAATTAATATGTTAATTACATCTTAAGGCGATAATTATACCTTCAGTTATATTTTTGGATGAGTTGCTGTTGTCCTCTTCTTCTGAAAAGCTGCTGCCGTCCATTTGAAAGCTCTCATCCGCCGCAAAGCTCTCCAGCAGCCGACTTACTGCTCTTCCCTTCGGCTGTAGAAGATAATAGAAGTGAGTTTGAGGAATCAATTGATGCAGAGAAAAACATCTGAATTGACAATTTAACAGAATTAATTAGTATAGGAAGCAAGTTAAAGTAGCAATTAACCACAGGGGACTTCACAGTGCCATGTCACAGTACCATCTCTACACAGAAGACACCTGAAATTAGAGGACGTATCTGCAATTTTTGTATTTCAGTTTGTCATGATCTGTTCAAAATTTGCTAGAAAAGCAGAACAGACTATGTGCTGTCAGCATGCAGACTACTGCAATGGATGTGTCATTTTGCTGCCATCAATTAGTGTTCATGTCAGTTTGTGTTACCTTTCATCAATGAATGTGTGTTTTTAAATTGTTGGGGGTTCAGTGACTGTGCTCAATGTCATGTTTACAGGGTGGCTAGCAGCTAGCTTGCATGCTAATTAGCATGCATTGTTTGCATTCCGAGTGAGAATTCAGTGCTGAAATCCTTCTGACCTGTTGGTCTTTGGCCCTCCTGCCTCTGTTGCCTTCCTCAGTCTGTGAAGATGAGGCTCCCACTAACCAGCAGCTTTTACGCTGTGGAAGTCAACATAAGGTTAGACAAGGTGTACATCTTCACAGGTATTAAGGGTTTGTACAAAATTATAATAAAATAATAAACTTTCGATTCTATGTACACAAGGGACATTTCAAATTTAACCATATAATTTTCTGAATTCCCATGCACAATTAAACTAATGGTACAGTTTACTCCAGACATATATTGTGCCTTAATATAACGTTTTCATCACATTTTATTTCCACATACATATATTTGTCCATGATTTCTGCTAACCTTATTAATTGCTCCTCGCAACATGTTGCTCTTGCGGGTTGCTCTCTTTAGCCTCTCACTCGTGGTTGGAAAGGTCGCTAGCCCTATGTTCCTCCGCAAGCGGTTACCTCTGGTCCCATGGCTTCCCCAGCGAGGTTCCTTAGACCTCGATACACATGGCCTCCGAACCCCATCGGGGCTGTAATCTTTATGATGAGTTTTGACTGTGGTGGCAAGGCCTAGCCTACCGGGGGGCTTCTTCCTCACTTTGACTTCTCCCTCTGCTCTAGGCAGACTCTGGGAGCCTATGCAGTTCAATTAGGGGAAAGGAGTTAGATCAACTTTGCATGGCAGAAGGACAAACAAATCAGAAGATCTCCAAAAAGATCAATTCAAATCACCCTGAAACAGTCTTACCATAAAGTTCTTGTCTCTGTCTTTTGTTCCTGGCTTTCTGATTTGCCTCTAGTTTTACAACGGATGAAGGACTTGGACCGATCACAGAGGAGTTGGTGGTGACTCCTCTGGGGCGTTGCGCTCTGAAGTCCTGACCTTCATCAGTCTCATAGCTGCCCTCTTCCTCTGCTTCTTCTTATTGAGATAGGAAACAACACAGAACCAAAATGCTCAATTTGGGTTTTAAGGACTTCCTTGGCTTATCAAACCCACCTTTTAAAGTCATTACTGAACAGGGGAGTGCTTTAACTGCTCCCCATCATCTCACAAGCACTTCATTAGCATTTAAGTAAATAGTTTAACTGTTCATAGAAATGATGAATGAAGTGCTTTGCCTCAGTGGCATTTCCTGGTGTGAACCCACAAGCTTCATATTTAGTGCAGGAGAGGTGGAAGTGAATTTATATGTGTGTTTGTCACTTCACTCTCTCAGGCAGTGATTTGACCCAGTCCTTTACTCTCCAGGGCTGTCAAAGCCTCTCAGATGCAAGTGTCCACAGCTGTACATATATTTCTGACTCGCTTAAAGGTTCATCATTGTGGAGTAGAATCGTTATGCACACACTCTACAAATCATTCAACTCCTCTCATTCCTTTCAAAGTGCTTCACCAATTTAAAAAATACCCCCTATTGATAATGTGGCATTGCATGGCTAGTCAGTATATTCTCATGTCACACCCTGCCTGTCTTTGAATCAAGCATTCAAGTCTGTTCATGTTTTTACTATCCTGCATTTTAGACACAGCTTTGTTATTCTCCTGGAACCTTGCCTTCGGCCACTTTTTGTTAAGGTTTTTCTGCCTTTTACAGTTTTACTGCTTTAGTACTGAACCCTGTGTTGTGTGAGTGGCCCATTCTGATGTCTGATAAACCTCACTCTTTAGTTAAACTGGACTCACTGCCTAAGATTTCTTGACTGGCAGGTGAATGAAACTGCACTTCCCCCCTACAGCCTGCTGAGTTTTTAGATCTGTTTTGCTTCTGAATCCTAGCTTACATAATTGTTTTACATGCCATTCAACGGTGTTATATGCAAGATTTATGCACTGAAAGAAATAATATTCAAAAGAAATAAAATGCAGAAAGGAATTAAATCGCTGAATAAGAATAATGCCCTAAAAGGTGTCAAGTCCCAATATAGCATGTGTATAAAATGTGTACATGCCCCCCACACCCCAAATACCAGTAACCTCTCAGGGAATTTCAGCACATCAATCAGCCTGTTGCCTAGAATTCTAGAGCCCGTCGTTCCCAATGTCTCTACGTGCTCAGTGCCTCACCTTGATCAGAGGAGTCACTATCTGGAGGTGAGCTTTCTCCCACCTCCATTGTCTCCTGTCTCTGGCTACGGCAAATTCTTGGTATGGGCTTCCCTAGACAAGAGGAATCGTGTGTTGAGTTGCCCTTTTTAGGTCCATGGTACACCTGTCCAGCGCAGCTCTCATGGGGGCCACTGTCCACACTGGCTGCTAAACGAGTTTGAAAAGAAAAGAAAAAAGGTTAAAAGTGACATGTATCATGTATTGGAGGTTGAATTGTAAGGGTCCAAAAATATGACACTAAAAACAGGGCACGTTTGCTTTAAAAACAACAGATTCAATATATTGCCCATATCTACCTGTGTCACTTTGTCCGCCTGATTCTCGCCTGACCTCAGCTTTGCTTGTGCATTGGGTTCTATGTCCATGCTTTGGGTTGCAGGGTGAAACCTCCTTGTCCCTCGAGCCCATCCCTGAGAGAGTCTTCTTACCCAGGTCCTTAGGTTTAAGCTGTGACACATCTGTGGCTGGTTTGGAGCTAGGCTCACTGTGAGGACCACTCTTTCGGCAACCCTGCGCTTTAATCTGCTGCTGCAGAGAGAGATGATGAATGCCAGTTATACCCCCAGTCACAGTGTTCTAACAAATTGTCAGAGAAAGTGGTTGTTAAGATTTCCTGGGAAAGAAGAATGTGAAATAGTGAAATAGAAATTTTAGTCGAAGATTTTCCCTGTGAGGGTTTTGTCTAAGTAGAACATGGACTGCTGCACAGAAGGAAAGAAACAAAGTGTCAAAGTGCCTTGTTAGTTGTCACATGGAGAGAAAAGGGACTATGGGACCCTCACCTGGGTGCTGTTGAGTTGCTCAAAGCCTCGACTGGACAGCCTCTTCTTCCTTCCCGGGTTGTCCCCACCCCCTCCTTGTTCCTCTGGCATCAAGGAAGTCCCTGCCACCATTGGCCTGACAGACAACAAGTGAGAGGCATTCATTAAAAAACAAATTGTGGCTTGTAGGAAAAAGAGGTGGGGAAATCCCAATTTCATCATCTCCCTGTAGAATCTTATAATTCTCCTCTCTGTTTGATGAAGAGAATAATAATACTAAGAAAAAATGTTGCATTGTGGCATAAGCTTTCTAAACACTTTATCTAGGGAGTGGCACTGCAGCCTGCATTGCTTTGAAGGATCCGGGTAATGCTTGGAAGGCGATACATTTGTATGCAGCTCTATTGTTCTCAGTGACTATCACAGCTCTCCAGTTGCATTTTCATATCACTAGGGCACACTCTTTAAACCACTCTGAGCAGTATCACACAGTCCAACCACTCCAAATGTCCTTGAATTTCCCTCTAAAAGCCTTCCAAGGCTTCCACGCCATGCTCGAACACCCCCCGCCCCACACACACACCACCACCACCACCTTCCTTATAGTCATATAACGATCATTAAAATCACAAAAATGTTAAGTGGATATGTGGGATTTATAGTTTTCTTTCTTTTGTATTGTATTGCACAATTCTATACATGCTTTGAAATCCTGTAACAGAATATCAAAACAATGGTACTCTGACTTAAGTGCTCCAACCACAGGAAATTACACATACAAACAAACTGCACATACAAGTGATCACAAAAGCGAATACCTTACTGCACAAATATATAAACTGCATGAGCATATGTCCTTGAATGCATCTCTCACTCAAGCACAGACACATAATAAAGGGGAGGGTGAAAGGCTGGGCTGCTGGCCATTGACCCAATACCCTCCATCTCAGCACCCAACCATCAGCATTTTGTTTGAGTAACGTGGAGTGAAATAAAACAATTGCCAACAACAATTGTCCCTACTCTGCTGACTTGCTTCTCATTCAGAAGCATTTTTTCTGTATTGTACACAAAAGAGGGTTCACAGATCTGCCGACACAAAAGAGTTTTTCCTTAGAGGATAAATAAAAACACTGCAGAGCTTCACAGCTGTGCCTCAAATTTCGACACAATAGAGAGTAGCTTACTATCCCGTCAGCACAACAGCCCTGAGCTCTATGGTGGCACCAAACCTCCCTTCAATGCACTTTTCTGCAGGACCCTGGCCCTTTTGCCTTTTCGTTTGTGTCACTGTCACCCAGCATCAGCATCCCCAGTATCATCAGCACTGGCCTGGTGAGTGGGTAGGGGTACGTGGGTGGAAGAAGAGTGGAGGAGACATTACAGAGGGGCAGCTGGGAACACCGTGGACTGTTGCCCAGAAACCATAGAAAGAAAAGAAAGGAGATGAGAGCACTGCAAGGTGACATTTTCTTCCTCAAGTGTCTCCAAACCATGATGACAAGTCAAATTAAAAGCAAACAGGAACCATGAAACGCTTTATCAGTTTGTCCGCCTCCATCAAAAATGTATGCCCTCGTCTTTTACCGGAGCTGACTCATATATTTTTTTGAAATAATCACATTAAATGTTTGTTTCTTGAATATAATCCAGTCTTTAAGTTCACCTGTACTTCCCACTAGTCATACATCGTACATCCTCTAGACATTGTATAAAGCTCTAAATGTCAGCCTATCTATGAGCATCTTGACTGTCTTGACTGTCATGTTATCCTTTGTACCCATGGTGACCCTGTGGGGCTCTGATGGCAGTGGTGTGTCACATTCCTGCTGCTGGGGCAGATTACAGGAGAATTCACAGTACTCTAATTACATCCTCTGCCTGTCATCCCCCAGCCAGCCGTCTGCTCCCCTCAAACCAAACCCCACTAAACACAACATGCACATTAATACCAAGATTAGATGGGTTGAAACCTAATGGGGCTGTGAATGGTTTTGTGCAATTATCACCAGTCTTCAAAAGGATTAAAAGGACCTCCTTGAATGGTTCAACTGTATCCCACTTCTTGTTTATGTCAATGAGATGACTGTTTACCAGTGGCATAGACGGTCACCCTGTAGTGATGGGTTGATGATACTTACTTGATTTTTCTCTGGCCCTCAGATGACGACACTTGGCCTGTGGTTAGGATAGGTTTCCTCTTCCTTGGCCGACCTGGTCCTCTTCGTGCTGGGCTGCGAGGTGTTTCCTCCTTCCTGCTTGCACATGCAGATAGAAAAGAACTCTGAGAGACTACAACATCACTCTGACACTAGATGAAAATGTACATTTGTTTCAACTTCTACATTTTATCAGTACAAAGAGTGAAGATTTCAGAGGTCAAGGGATAGCGTCATACTCACTGATGATCATGTTTCCTTTGTAGCTTAGCCAGCTCCCTCTGCTTGTCTTTGTATCGCCGTTGTAACTCAGCCAACTTCATACGCATTGCGAGCTCAGGGCCATCCATTGTTTCCATGCTACCTTTAGTTTGGCAAACCTGAAGTAAACAGCATTATTAAGTAAAGAAATTTGTTGGGTTCTTTTATATAACCTCATAAATTAAATCAAAACATGGTGAACAATATCTATGAATTAAAATAAAAATTGAAGCCCATTTATGGGGTTCTTAGTGTGCAGTCTTACTGGTTCATTGCGAGGTGTCCAGTTGCATTTTCTTCGTAAATTAAAGATCTTGCGGCCTGGTAGTTGTTGCCCAGAACATGTCCTGCCTTCCCGAGAGCCTGTCTCCAGTGCTCGGGCCATGGCCAGAGTAGCCAGGCTATGGAGGTCAAACATCTGCAACTCATCCTCTGTTGCAGAATATAAAAATAAAATAACATGGCATGACATTGGGTCTTTGCATGCACAAACAAACCTACAACTGAATATTGCTTCCTTTAAATCTGTGCATGTTTACATTTTCACAGTCACCATCTGATGAGTAAAAAAGCCATAGCAGTGATTTGGGCACAGTAACCCTCTAGGAGGAGGCATCGATGTACCGTTTCAGAGGTCATATTAATGTGAAGTCACCAGATGCTGCTCTGTCAGTGACCATCTGGGCCAGACTCTTTCACCAGTGCCACTGAAAAGACTATCTGTCAATAATGGACTAAGCAAGAGTCGGAATTTACACCCTTGTCAGAGAGACTGAAAAACACATTCACACTAACTGTGTCACATCTTTACATGAAAGAATGATTCTTCTTGTTTTTCTTATTGTTTTAGTACTTGTTTTGTAGACGATTGCTGTGACTCTGAAACAGAAAATGCCACTTCCCTGAGCTGTCAACAGATTTGCATCACGGAAACAACATCACTGACTCCAGAATCAGTTGATGATAGACCCTTTTATAGAAGCATCTTTTGGGAGATGTTAAATGTATTAGGATGCTGTGGTAAACACAAAACATCCTTTTGCATGAATAAAAAACGCATGGCAGTTTGAAAAACAAGGAAGCTTTTAAAAGCACTTTAAAACAATGGGGTTTAATTAGCGAGGCGATGCTCCAGGGTGCTGAAAAGACTGGCTGGTTTTGTGATTACACACGAACTTTCAGTAACATGTTGTATACCATAGAGTGGGAAACCACTTGGTGTGTTTCTTTTCCTGTATTTGTGCACATGTGCGGATCAAACAGTAGCAGGATAGTGAGACAGAGGCACAGTTCCCTTAGGAAAGCTGGAGGAGGAGAAATGGATTGAGAAAGGGAGGTGCAAACTCTCACTAGTAGTTCCCTGTCCTCCTACTTCTTTTTCCTCTCCCAAGGTCCTCTGCATCGTGAGAACAGCGTTTTAGGAAATGAAAGTGTCTTTAGCACACTAAAGAGAAAAATTGTAAGCCAGCATGCAGACAGTTTCTCCAGGGACATGTTAGAATTCACCAGAGGCCTTTGAGACCAGCAGGCAGAGAGGTATCAGGGAGGGCACACAGAGAACTGAAGGCTTGGATTGAGGATGGGGTGGGAGTTGGTCTCAGTGGATACCGAGGAAAAGAAGGGTAAACTATGAGAGAGAAGTGCATTCTACTCATATGAATGTGCAGGTTAATGTGTATGTGTATTACAAGAACCAGTGACACTCACCCTTGCTCTCCCCACAGGTGTGTCTTTGCTGTTGTAGCTCCAGATCTGCCAGTTCACTCAGAAGTTCCATACCCTGATTGGGGTTTAACTGTGATGGAGCAACTGATGGGGTGTTGAAAGGGAACAAGGGGAATGGGGGTATATCTGTGCAAAAGGCCGCAGCAATAAGCAGTTCAAGACTCCAGTAACAGGGCACAAGAGGTTGGTGGGACATTGTGCCAGCTGCCTGGCATGGGCTTGGGGCAGACGCTGGGGTTGAGGACAGACACACCAAATCCAATGAGGCATTGTCCGGGGCCATTTTGTACCCATGGTGCTGCTTATTGTCATTTGCTGCCTCAAGGGATGGAGACTGCTGTTCAGGGAAAGCGGGGTTAAGCTCAATGATGGTGGGAATCATGGGTGGCTGCTCTACAGACATGTTGACATTTTGAGCATGTTCCACCTTCCTCTCTTCACCCACCACCTCGTCGTCCTCTTCCAAGGTGATGACAGCTTCTGGCCGTTCAGGTTCCTCTGTTGATAAGACAACTGGGCAGGATGCAGCCTCACACACTGGGCTGTCAGCAGGGGGGCAAGCCAGCACCTCTTCCTCAGCTGTCCCCTGCACCTCAACCTCTTTCTCTTCAGGCACATAGTTGGCTACTTTCACCATTGCAATCTTGACCTCCTCCTTTTGCTCAAGGACTTTGTCATCTGCTCTTTCCACACCTCCCTGCTCCACTTCCTTGGGTGGAAGTGGCTCTGGAAGAGGCCTTACAACTGCTTGACAGTCGAGCCCATCCCCTAAGCTTGAGAGAGACTGGGGAGCATGCTCACCAGGCTCAGCTTGGACAGCTTCCACATCTGCTGGCTCAGCCAGCTGAACATCCTGGGGAGTGGGCCCACTCCTGTAACCAATTGTAACAGCAGGATAGGTGTATCCAGGAGGCAAGTCTGTGGAGGGAAAGGAATATAGAAGGAATATATATTGATATTTTAATTGGAACACATTAGAATACACATTTAGATGTGTCATGCAAATATAAATATACGGCAATCTGCCTTGATCTCCTGTAGCAGTGAGGACCACATGCAACCTTTGGTGTACGAGTGATATGAAATGTGCCAGGTTTTTGGTTTATCTGAATGTTCATCAACCAATACCTCTGGCATGTGGCAGCCTTTTTGCCAGACAGTAATGATGATGAAGAGAGTGCAGGGTGTATGGGTTGGAGGAAATGCGGGGGCTGGAATTTAGGTGTTTCTCAGTTGTTACTAAACAGCACTGGAAAGCCCTAGCTCAGCCTGTATCCATTTTCTGCAGCTTTGAGCTATTCAATCAATTAGAAAATATCAAATCGTCAATTGCCACTAGCAGAAATATTAAATTTAAAACAGTGAGGATACACCGTATCTGGTGCTCTGTCGGGTAAGGCGCTGAAACAGTATAATTTTTGATGGGTCTTCACCTCTGCTTACAAAATTGCATGTAGTGCTTTAAAGGCATCTTGATCTCTGTGTAAATTCTTTTGATTATGCTTACCCGGCTCCAGAGACTCTGGGTAATCCTGTGGGGGCTGACCTTCTCCCCTCTTGTCCTGAGTTTCTCCCCCTTTGGGCATCTGAGGTGGAGTTGGACTGATGGCAGGGGAGTGGGGAGCTGTAACAGCAGGGCTGGGAGCAGGACAGGGTGTAGAGGGAGTGCTTTTGGGATGTGGACGCAGTGAGGGGGACTGGCAACACGGGGACAGATGAGCAGTACAGGCCCCAGGGGGAGAGGTGTTTCTCTGTTGTGGGTTGTAAGAGTACGGCTTGGCAAGTTTAGATGTCCTTGGTTCCAAAATAATTTCCTCCAGGTCAACAGAGGACTCATGCTGCCTTTTCTGCATCTAAGGTATTAGAATAAAATTATATAACATCTGCACTTACTGCAGGATCAAACTCTTTACACATGTTTTTGTAGAACTATGATAAGTTGCCTCAAAGTTACAAAAATAGAGCTTTGACTTTGACTGACTGTAAATAGTTAAGTAGATACAGTATCAGGCTAGATTTATCTTTCTCTTTTTATTTTGCGTATTTTGACTTTATAATCACCTGTGCATTCGGAGTAGCTTGATGTATCTCCATGTTGTGCACAGCTCTGTGATGCTGCTGCTGCTGCTGCTGCTGCTGCTGCTGCTGCTGTTGTTGTTGTTGTTGCTGCTGCTGTTGTGGCTGAGACTGTGGTTGTGGTTGCTGTGACTGGTGGCTTTGGTGCTGATGCTGGAGCTGTTGATGCTGCTGGAGAGCATACAGCTCCTGTTGCCGTAGAAACTGGGATCGGGAGTACACAGCAGGATGCTGTATGTGGGAGGGTGGGCCCCGGGCACCATACACAGGGGGCCACAAGCCTGGCTGTTCTATCACATCTAATGAGACAGAGGAGGAGGCATGTGATGACTGGGGGTACCTTACGACGTGAACACGTGGATGCACATACACACTTTAGTTTTGTATTATTCATATCGCTCATTATCTACTGCCCACAAATTCATTTTAAATCCCCAAACTATAATGGTGCATTTAAAAATTATTGTATTCACATTTTATAGTATCAGCCTCAAACATATCTCCTCTAAAAACATTTTTGACTTCACAGAACATCTCTCCAGGCAGAAACAATCCCACACTCTCCCCCGTTCTGAACAGAAGGCTGTCTCTAAATAGCTGTTGTGAGAACTTACTGGAATGCTGGGAAAATTATGACAAGGATGAAAAGCAACAGATCATAACTGAAGGTCAATTAAAGGTGAGAATGCTGGTCTGGAAATGTGCATTTCTCTCACCAGAGCTTTTCCATCTAAAAGTCCCACCCGTCCAGTCAAACCTTAAAAAATAAGGTCTGTCAAAGAGCTTGAAGGAACTGAGTGCATTGGCTTTAAGAATAAAAACATCTTGATGTGCGTGACATGATTTGACAGAATTACTGCTTGACAATTCAAGTTGGCTACATACATGTGGAATTATTTGTGTTGTAGAATTTATCTTTGATAAATGACATTAATTTGGATATTCATTTTTCTGTGTACTTCCCCTCTTAGCTAACATGTAGAGCACAGATGGGAAATTCTCTGCTGGTGTAGTGCTCTGATCATGTGTATATGTGTTGGGAGGCATCGTACCTTAGGATTAGTAGCCCAACCCATTAGGAGCACACTGCCAGGATAAGCAGGTGGTTTACAGGAAATGTCTGTTGCTTTTGTGTGTGTGTGTGTGTGTGTGTGTGTGTGTGTGTGTGTGTGTGTGTGTATGTGTGTATGTGTGTATGTGTGTATGTGTGTATGTGTGTGTGTGTGTGTGTGTCAGCATGCTTTATGGGAGCATAAATCTTAAGTTACACACTGTTACTCGCATTGTAGGGACTTGCTTCCTTACAAAAAAGCGAATGACATTTATCATCACAGCTTAGGTTGAAGTCTGAAGGTTAAAGTTAATGGTTAAGGTAGGATAAGGATTTGTTTAACAGTTACTTTCACAGGAGATTATGTCAGCAATGAAAATTAATTATGGCTATTTATAACACATACACACACACACACAAACACAAACAACAAGAGTTTCATAAATACACATGGCTTTACAACACAGTCAAGGACGCCATACCCAGGTGATGGGTTGCAGTGTGGGCAGAGGGCTCAGAGGGCAGGACCACCAATTGAGCAGAGGGGTCCTGAGGCAGAGGCAGGACTGGCTGTAGAGGGCCTGACATAGCTGCAGTGAAACCTGGGGGCAGATTCTGGTGCAGGGCCGTGTGACCTATACCTGTGTTACAGAAAGGATGCCAGTTTAGATTGTGAATCCATTATATTTAACACAAAGTGTAGCTACAAATATACACCCTAAGATGTTTAATGTTTGAAATGATGGGCTCTAAACAGCATAATGATCAAATCCCCATCCATTCCATGTTATTCCAAACAAAAAATAGCAGTATGAATTACCATAAGAATGTCCAGTCATCCAGAGTGAGGGGCTTCCAGTTCTTGGCATCCAGTGATGGTGAGTTGAATGGGCTGCAGGATCTCCTAATTGGCCAGACTGGAGAGAGGTTCCTCCTGGGACCACGAGATGAGAGGTGAGCTCTCCATGACAGCTGTTGGAAGGATGGATCCTTGAAAACTCTACTCTTTCCTTATTATCCCTGAAAAAAAGATACAGACATACAAAGACAGTGTAGAAGATGTTGAAGGTGTGAAATGTTTTGGAATTATTTATTAAGCCAATTACTTAACAGTTGATTACCTGATATATGCATCTCTTTCTCTGTCCAGACAAGTGAGACTTATCTGTTCCCCACCCATCATCTTCCTCTCCTCGTCAGTAGTAGGATCAGAGGGATACATGGTTTGGGGCGGTCCTATGAGACAAACATTAGCTGAACAATTTGCTTTCACCACTGGGTGCCCTGTGAGGACGGGTTTCGCATTAGTCTGTGGAGCCATTCAGAATTCAATGCATTCACCCCAAACTAAGGTTTGTCTCACCACTTCAATGAACTCTAATCAGCACTTTTTGCAATGTATTTGAAGCAGTCCACAGTGGTACACAAAGCTTTGCCACTGATTTCGAGTCAGTGACCTTGACTGCTTACCTTTGACAGCAGGATGCACCCTGCCATGTTGGCTGGTCGGATGACTGTCTGATGAATGGCACAATGGCTCCCTTTGTCTGGCCACTGCCACTGCTATGCCCACGGGTGGTTGGCGCACCTCACTTTCCCCGTGACCTGCTTCTCCAATATCCCGGCTTCGGCTACTGTAATCAGGGCGCTCATTATCATTGGCTGGGCCCTTCCTGGAAGGTAAGGTCTGTTTGTTACCATGTAGGGCACAGCTTCCCCCAGAGGGACCAGATTTTAGATTACCCAGTCCACCAAAGGGGCTTTTCTGGGAAAGGAGCAATGGCTGTTGCTGGTTGCTGTATTTTAGTAGACTTTTCATGGCACTGCTCTCCCCCTGAGTTTGAACCTGTGGCTCAGGTTGCTGTTGTTGCTGCTGCTGTTGCTGATTGAGGGGAGGTGCAGTGGTAGACTGAGGAGGAGGCAAGTTAATTCCTGGCTGCTGTTGCTGCTGCTGTGAATGTTGCCCACGACTGCCTAATTCCATGTAGGACTTCCTCTGCTCCTCGTCTGGTTGTGACATGTGATGGGGTGGCCTCATGGCCCAGGGTGGCACTGGGGGCTGCTGGTGGTGGTGCTGGCCACTGTTGTTGCTGTAACCATAAGTGGACATGTCAATCTTTCTTTTCATCTCTTGGCTATTCCCTTGGTTCAGCTCAGCTGGAGAAGGAACATCTGAGCCAGGTCGGCCATGTTGCTGATGACGAATCCTGGCGACTTTTTGGCCATCTCTGTGTAACGAGCAGCTGCCTCCAGCCCCAGCGCCATGAGGTGTTCCTGCTCCACTATGTTGACCTATGTTTTTATTTCCAAGTGGGGAGGGGTTATGTGGAGGTACTGGGTGGGAACAGTCCCTGTAAGGAGATGTATTGACAGAATGGGGAACAGAGTGCCCAGTCTTAGGCCCCTGGGGTAGTGAAGGTCTGAACACATCCATGTCCACACCGCTATTAACACACTCAGCACTCCGTGAGCGTCCAACCTGGTGCTGCTTTTGCTGATGTGGAGGCTGCTGCTGCTGTTGTTGTTGTTGTTGTGTAGGTGGGGGAAGCTGTGACGGCTGAAGATGTTGGTGGTGGGACTGCATCCAATCTGGAGCCTTCTCTGTCTTTCTGTATGGGTGCTGCTGTTGGTGCTGTTTTCTATGCCAATTACTGTGGTGTCCATTGCCTCCATTTTTTTCCATGACTTTGTCCTTTGCACTTCCACCTCCCCCTCCACTGCTTACAGCCTGGCAGTCAGCGTTACTAAGCTGGAATGGTCCGCTGGATTTTTCCCCCATGTCTGCCACAGATGGCACAAACGTAGGCCCTGTGACTTTAGATTCTCGTCCCACATTCACTGGCCCTGCAGGATTAGATAGAGCGGCAGGAGGAGGCGGACAAAAGAAGTCTGGGTGGTGGTGTGTATGATGGGAATGATGTGGGTGGTGCGGGTGGCTAGGGTGCAGCTGAAGGCAATGGAAGCCCCCTGGGTGTGGATGTGTATGTGGGTGAGCATGTGGATGGGGGTGTGCCCCTCCAGCAGCAGAGCCCATGTGTAAGGGTGGAGGTACAGAGTAGGACAGTGAGTGGTGGAGTGGTGCCTGACCCCTTTCCAGACAGTCTGAAGGTTGTTCACTGATTCTCATCTCCCCAATTACCCCCTCTTTGGTGCAGCGACTACTGCCACTGGAGCCCATATGTCCGCCCTGGCTGCTCACACCTCCCATGGCACCGAGAGATGTGCCCTCCCCTCCACAGCTGGAGATGGAGTTCTTAGCTCCAGATGCATTTACTGTATCTCCATTTTGCATCTTGCCATTGTGTAAGCAGGCACTGAGGGGTTTGCCCATATTCTGAGGGTGCCCTTTGCTGTACTCCATGGTGAGCGATGCCCGGTGCCTCTCCAGAGCCCGACTATTAACCTCTTCCAGGGGCAGAGGGTGCTGTGGATAGTGAGGTGGCTGCTGATGGGATTGGGAATGATGGTGCTGGTGGTGGTGAGTGGGCTGCGGTGGCTGGTGGCTGTGGTGCTGTTGCTGCTGTTGTCTTTCCTTTGCCTCTTGTTTACTACTGGTTCTCTCTTTGTCTTTGACTGGTACCACTCCTCTCTCCACTGACCCCTCTTTAAGACCCTTATGAGGACCCGTCCCGACTCCTAAATCTCTGTCTCTGCTGCAAGACCCATGGGAGAGTCCTGAGCCTGCCCTGGAAATTGGTGGCAGACTGTGATTGGATGAGATGAGAGGTGGTTGGGACGGGAGGCTTCGAAGGTAGAAGTTCTCTGAGACAGGAAGAAGATATGTCAGCAAAGAGAAGGCATCACTCAAATAAGACAAAACCATAGCAGACCTGACAATATTTCTATGAACTGGATATAGATTATTAGTAATTAAAAAATGAAATGACATTCCACACCTTTTTGGGTGTCATAGAAACGGTGTTGCCCATAAAGAACTCCACTGTTGGCATGGTGATCCAAGTGGCTCATGGGAAGGAAAGGGTGGGCCAAACTCCCTGAGAATCGAGGATACCCTGCAGCAGCTGAAATAGATAGCACACAGAGTGGAACTGATAAGACAGGGCAATAACCACCAAGATGCAGTGATCCAGACTAACCCAGCATAATCCTTCAGTTCCAATGCAGCTGGTGGTGTTCATACGCAAATAAGTACTGGCTTTGCCTGCCATGTTTGCCTTTCCTGCCTGAGTTTGCAAACAATACAAGACAAGCTCAGTCTTGGGGATTGGTGTAATGTCTGAGATGTGTCTTCGAAACATATGGCTCTGTTTAACACTGTCACAGCAGTAGAGCTTTTCTCCATTTTAATGTATTGATAAAGACATATTTGAGGGTGACCTTAACTGACATCAGGTGTAAAGGATCGATTGGATTGGACTGTTATTACAGCAAACAAATCCAAACCAAACACGCTCATTTTAAAAAGGCATATTCAAAAAGACGCTGGACTTTGAAATTAGAGGAGATGAAAGCCAATGCAATATTTGGCCCAAGAAACAATCATTATCACTTACTTCTTTTGTAAATGAGTAAATATATATAATATGATGGCAAAAGGAATATTTAATATTGAAGCATTGACAACACAGTGTGTATATATTTGCACCTGTCTCACCCTCCTTTCTCACTTTAAAACATAAATCACAGTGAAGAACGGTAGAGGGAAAAGACGAAAACATGGCTGTGTAAGCTAAATGAAAGACAGGCGTGTTTGTGTTGGCAAGTGTGTGACCACAGATGCAGTTAATTTGTGTGTGTGTGTGTGTGTGTGTGTGTGTGTGTGTGTGAGTGTGTGAGTGTGTGAGTGTGTGAGTGTGTGAGTGTGTGAGTGTGTGTGTGTGTGTGTGTGTGTGTATACACACACACACACATACATATATA
>CAAKHB010002456.1:145842-194506 GCA_901007665.1 Aeoliscus strigatus
GGGTGTGTGTGTGAGAGTGTGTGTGTGTGGGTGTGTGTGAGTGTGTGAGTGTGTGTGTGTGTGTGTGTGTGAGTGTGTGTGTGTGTGTGTGTGTGTGTGTGTGTGTGTGTGTGTGTGTGTGTGTGTGTGTGTGTGAGTGTGTGTGTGAGTGAGAGAGAATTGCCTTGACTTTTTTACAGTAGTGCCAAGTGTTGAATGTCTCACTTTTTTCTGGTCGAACAATGGAACTGATGCTGTGAGCCGGCTCTGTGGAGGGAAGTGTGTTGTGGTGTGCTTAATGACCTTGTCTGAGAGCGGCTTCTGTATCCTCCCATCTTAATTAATGAAATGCACGGAGAAGGCAAACAGCCCTGCAGTAACGCAGGAGGTGCTGCGCTCTAAGGAGAGCAATGGTGTGATAATTATAAACGCTTACTTTGTTTCTCATTTTCGAATGCCCTTTCCAAACCGAGCGCCAGCCTGGGTGAGTCCACATCCACACTAACTCAATTTTGCAACCCATCTCTCTAGATGGTATGGACATGGGTTGAATTTAACAAGATGTGCACCACCCTGGTTGCTTACAACCCTCCAGATGAAGCTGATAATTAATGATATAGCAAACTTTTGTTAGAGTAACTGTAATGTAAATTTTTGTATGCAGTTTTAGTTTGCAGTGTAAAATCCCAAATATTGCAGATTGGTGGACAGTCCAAAAGCTGTGCTGGCTAATGTGGTGTGAAATTTTATGAAGACAATTACTTGCCACTCATTCTACAAATAGCTCATGAAGTGATTTTTAGGTGTGAATAGGTGAATAGTGTGCCTAATATACATATGTTTATTTAAATGTGTGAAAATGCTGCATGTGTATGAAGAAATCAACAATATGTTTTTCTTGTTCATGTCCTCATTTTTTGTGTGTTCACATGAAACAAGATTAGCTTTTCTACAGAATATGATGACAGGTGACATAAACAAACACCTGTTTTTAGCCAAGGGTTATGCATCTCTCTCCAGCTGGGACCCATCTGAGGTTCATCCTGGTTTGAACTGATGGAAAAGGGTTCAAATATCCCCAGTCACACCCAGGTCACTGGTGTAAAACTGGTTCCACTTCTACTTCTTTTTCTACACATATTCCCTCACTCCTCTTTTGCCACACTGTCTCTATCTTTGCTGTCATTATTAATAAGCACGCACATTTGTACCAATTCATCTTCAGAGACTGGAGGAGGGATCCTTTGTTTAAAACATTTTCTCTGATTTTGGGAGGGAGAAGTACAGAGAGCCGTTTGGCAGTCTTTATCCAAGCTGGGTACAGAGCTTTTTGCCTTCTTCGTTCCTTTTTTTCTGCGGCAGCATGTTTTTTGTGAGCGTGACGATTGACAGGGTAATCCCTTTTCACAGCGTGGTCTGGCTGTGCCCGATAATGCCAGCCAGCTCAATTTCAGCATGCACTCCACTGGGGCGGCAAGAGGGGGGACTGCTGGGCACGGCAGAGCCCATTCAGCCATTAATCTGTCCAGGACAAGGGAAGCTGCTGCTGCTGCTACTGCTGCTGTTGCTGTTGCTGCAGGCGACGCGAGCAGGGTGTTAGTGCAGTCTGCTGACAACACAGCAGCCTGCCTCTCTTTCTCTCCCAACACACACACACACACACACACACACACACACACGTCAGCAATGACAGGGGCGAGTTCACAGAGCATGCACTCTTTTCTACGAGCAGAGCTGGGACAAAAGGCAGAACAAACAGAGCTGCATCTCAGGCAGGGATTTCCAGAAGTTCTGAAGGTATTTCTCAAAGCGTAGAGGGTTGATAGAAGAAGGCTGACGGGGAGGACAAAGAAGAGGGTTGGATTTAGAGTAGCACCTAGAGGCAGATGAAAATGAAGCTTACAGATTTAAAGGCACACAACACTGTTTTGTTTCTTTCTTGCTACCAAACTGTCAACCTTTGTCCATTCCTACCAATCCGTCTTATACCTGATGTGAAGGTGCCAGGATAGTCAGGAAAATGGTTGCAACATTACAGGGACAGAGGGACAGAAAAAGAGAGAGGGGGAGAGAATGTATGTGGCAGTAGAAGACCACGAGTAAAGGGGGAGCAGGCTGAGCTGCCTGTCAGGTCCACTAATTGAGAAAAGTGACAGAACCATCAAGACAGAAAAATGAGAGGAGATGAAAATGTTTGGTGGAGGAGGGGCGGAATGTGGTGAATCACTTCAGGTTTGACTAATTGAAAGGAAGGGATGCACGCTGGCACGAGAGGGAGAGAGAGAGAGTATGGAAGAGAGGAGACTTGGGGATGCAGCTTTAATCGTACAAAAGGAAAAAAAAGCTTGCAACTGCTCACAGACAGAAAGATGGACAAGTGAAGATAGGCTTGGAAAGGCGTATCAAACAAAAGTGGATTAGACAGGTGTGTGGAGGCAATTGTGTGTGTTCATGTATGTGTGTCTATGTGTAGACAGAGATATGAGGCCATGGCTGATTTTTGGCTTAAAATAAGTCATTTGGACCATAGCCAGCTGGGCTGAGGCCTGTGAGGTGCGGGCCACTTTTTTCCCTCCCGTTCATTTGATTTAGTGGGTTTTAAAAAAAAAAGGTACAGTATTGCAAGTCACTGAGTCCGTTTTACCAGGTGTTACAAAAACATTGTGCATGACATTATGGAAACACTCTTTTCTTGCACCAACAAATAAATACAGTCACCGGTGTTTCTCATTATGTGCGCATACACATTGTAAGTAAACTTCATAAAACGACACTTGGCTTGTGGCTTAAAAAACGCTCTAAGCTTCAGCTTTACTGAAGAAAAAAAAACATCTAAGCGCGATGAAAAAAACATTTTTGAAGCCAAAAACAAACTCAAATGCTTCATTTCTGTGCTTATTTATAGAGTAGTGCTCTTTTTACTCCAGACAGGGTTATTTTTCCCCTGGTGTTACTTTTTCTGTCAGTTTTGCTGCGACCAGGATTGGTCTCAAGCTACCCCAACGATGTTCTTGTTTTGAGTGTGTACCACGGAACCACGGAAGAACATATTTAATTGTGGGTTCTGATGTGAGCAGAGTTCTGAGCTCTTTGCTCTCCAAGTCCTTCCAGTTCTTGTGTCATGTTTTTGTACATTTCTTCTCCTGCTGTGGCTTAACATCACCACATTTGGACCATTATCACTCCCAACCTTTTATTAGCGTCACTTCTTAAGTCCTTAACTCCAGCAGTCAAACTTATTCATGGCAGACAGAATGACTCCAAAGGACCATTCCACAGAATGTGGTGATGTCATGAACAGTTTCACTGAATGTTTTACTTTTAAGTTAATGATTTGTCACTAATATTTAAATAGAGATGTGGTCTCATTTAACACACATTCGGAAGCACAGCTGGACAGCGTTAGTCTGGTATAGTATGAAAACACGGATCTCTCTTTTTGCTTTGTAAGTCCAGAAAAATACCTTTTAAGAGTGAGCTAGAATGGTCTTTATTGTCATTATACAACAACTTGTACAACGAAATAGGAAAACTGCTCCTGCAATACAAAAGTATAAAAGTAGCATCAGTTGATGACCAACTGAATGAGCATGACATGAAATGCTCATTTTATTTTAGGTGTTTGTGCAATGAAACTGTCGATCAGTCTCATCAAAGACATGCAAAAATCAAGCAGAGCTACCTGCCATATCATGTTGCCTGTACTGCACTACAAGTTATGCTACAAATACATCTGTATATTTACTTTTTACTTCAAAACATTGTATTTGTAAATATGCTTCAGTTTAGATTTAGATTTTATTTTGGATTTGCTAGTAATTTGTATGTACCATGCTCCAGAGTATTTTCTCCTCTCTTTTTTACTGCTGTATCATGTGAATTTCCCTCACATGCTCAATAACGTACTTATGTTCTATTGTATTCTGTTCTGTTCTAAATTTGTTCAATTATCTCGCATGCCAAGGCGGTTAGAAACCAAGGGCCCTTTTGTTTTTACTATTCAAATGCCTCTTTAGCTTTAAAATATGGAAATAACAAAAATAATTAACCATTAACTTGCTGCACAATGGGAACATGTTTATCCACAGTAAGTAACTAATGAGATAATTGTTTACAATCTCCCTATCAGAGGCAGACGAGACGAGAACATTCCCCACCATGGCAGGTATGTGCCGGAGAGGAATCTGAAATAATGCTTGACTACAACTTGAGATTGTATGCAAGTAACTGCCTTAAAAGCACACTAGCACATACGGAAAAAAGGAAACAAAAAGAAATCCAGAGAATATCTTTAAGGTTACAGGCAATGCCACACGTCAGCGTCCGCTGCTCGGCTGCTGGTGGGGGTTCTGCTAACACCCAGGGAGAGGAGGCGCGAGTCTGGGTAATTGTGCCGCTCATTTTGATGACTTGCTTTTTATGCAAAACAGGAAAAAGACAATATGCAATTATCTTGAGGAGGGAACAGCTGAATGTGGTTGATGAACAGTCTGGATTCAATCATGCTCTTAGTGCGTTATATGCAATTAAACTGCAATACAGATAATGGCCTCCATTGCCAACTGAGTAATAATCCCAGTCATAATCACCACCATTACTTTTATTAGGCTTGGCATTATCATCATCACTCTTCTTAATATTATTCCACTTTTCCACAAGACAAAAACATCTGAGACAATGAAACTGATACTAAAAAGGACATAGGTGACATGAGGGCTATTGTCCGAGACAGTCTTTCTTCCTGCTTACCATTTCTATTTAAAGAGTTCCACCGCTGGAGCAGCTGTGTAATGACTTAACCACTGCTAGCCAAGACATGAGAGCAAGGTGTGGGGAGAGGAGGAAATACAGTATCTGGGAGGCATCCAATGCCTTAACACACTCAGTAGCAGGCACCATCTCTTCTGCAGTGCACAACTGAGGTGCCGCTGAGAAGTGACCATGAGGAACAAATGCTTTTTCGTAAATGTATTAATAAAAATGCCTGAAATATCAAGAGTCCATTAACTTCAATCTAAATGGAATTGAGTGGTTACAATTAGCAAATGATCATAATAATGTGCATCTAAAAAGCAACTGCAGTGAGGTCACAGGAAAGCAGACATGCCATTAATCTCTCCGTGGGTGCCACCGACACGTCTAACATTTACATGTCAGCCTCAGCAAATATGCCGGTTGACTCATCTGTGCACTTTATTTGTGTGTGTGTGTGTGTGTGTGTGTGTGTGTGTGTGTGTGTGTGTGTGTGTGTGTTTGTGTGTGTGTTTATATTGGCAAGACTGTGCATGTGTGAGTTGTGTAGGAACAACCCTTCAAAGCTGTGATGGAGACACCAGCTGAAACTTTTTAGTTGCCTGTGCGTGCCACTTCATAGAACCTTGAGTGACATTCCCGCTGATGTGATTTGAATACCGCAAGATTCTGTGGCTGAACTTTTGACTCAGTGTCCCCATCCAGAGACTGTGGCACAGTGTTCCATGGCAAACATGCTGGGTCTGGGCCTATTTTGGTGCATAAATAAAAGGGTGGGAGTTCGGCTCTTGCTAGACAATTACACACCGCGCTTTAGTGGAAAGCTAACACCGACCAAAAATAAACAATATCAGTGTAACAATACACCCTGCAATGCTTTGTTCCCAACACAGCCAGGATATGAATATCTCCTCATTGAGGCCATGGAGTCAGATGAGGGGGTGTGTGGCTGTGGGTTTGTGTGGTTTGCAATACCTTCATGGGAATGGGGGAACCAGATTTGCGAAGCACTGGAATGGGGTCCACCCCGGAAGGAGGGCGAGGAGGGCGAGGAGGGTGGCCGAGAAGGGTGAGACGGGTGGGAAGGGGGGGAACCCAGGCTACTGGCCAGAAAGGTCCCCATGAAGGAGGTGGAGGAATTGCCCATCAATCCACTGCCTGCATTCCCAACGGGACAAAGGGAAAAAGAGAAAACATGGTTAGACTGGGATCAGCGTGACCAAAAAGGACTGGACAACATATGTGTGTAGATGCAAAAACATTGCTAAAGCCCAGAGGTTCTCTGAACTATTAGGACGTGCAGATTTCAGAACTGTCCCGGGGAGAGGCTGAATGAGCGGAAATGTATGTAAGCGAGAGAAATAGAACGGGCGTAAGACTTCTACTCACAGAGGAGTCCTTTCTCCTCGGCGCCCCCCACACACCACCTCCCCATGGGCAGGCAGAGGTCTCATCTCACAGCTGAGTACACAGTTTCTCAGGCTCTCTCTCTCTCTCTCGCTCTCACACACTTCTGCCTCTGTTCCCCAGTGTCCCTTTCTCAGTTTCTCTCCCTCCCTCTATTATCTTCTGCTTTCCATCTCTCACTTTAATACTCTCAATCTCTTTCATTGTTCTGCTCCATTTCACCTCCTCCTTTTCTTGCATTCTCCCTTCCCACTCATGACACCAACAATCCTGTTCAAGGTAAATGTACTCATCCCTCTTTTGTCAGAGTTGCTGGATTCCAAATTCAATGTATTGTACATGCCGACTTTTTTTTTTTTTTTTTGAAAATTCAGCAAAAGCATTATATTACGTGAATAGACATGCTGAGTTTTTCAGTTTCTCCCACAGTTCCTCAAAGCTCGCGTTGAAGTATATTAACTAGTTTAATTGAAACAAAATCCAGATCGGCACTTGGTGTGTGGACCATCTGAACTTCTGCACATCATCGTCATTTCTTCATCCTCACATCCAAATACTGTTCACTCTTAGCACAGAATCTCTCTACACACTTACAGTATTTTGAGTGGAGGTTGTATTTGAATTATAGCTTGAGATCATGGTCATGCCCACCATGTACAGACTCTTCTCTCCAACCTTCAGAGCCTGTGTGTACATCTTGATTTTTTATTTATTACTGATCCATCCATCCATCCATCGAATGTGCCAACACCAATCCTATTGAGTTTATCCAAATAGTCTCCTCCTACGTGTTGTTTGTTGTTGTAGTTTTGCATTATGAACCACAACTGTCAACCTACTATTACATCAACCCACAAGTCCACACAGCTATTGTAAAAGAGAGGGCTGAGAGGGCCAATTAGGGGACCGTTCCCTGTAAACATCTGTGCCACCTGATGAGTGCCCTGACTTCCTGTAGTTGAAAACTACCTATTTTGTCCCTCCCTCTCTTTGTTCCTCCTTTTTCCTGTCACATAGTGTTGCCTTGCTTTGTTCTTTACAATAATGATGGCAACAGCAGAGCAATCTGTCCCTGGCTGCCTGAACATTGTGTTTAACAAGACTGTGATGAGTAATTGACCAGTTGTAGCATTGCTTGTTTGACTTGGGGGCTGATTGTCTATTATGCATTGCTGGGCAAGCCAGAGAAAACATACTGATTAACCACTGCTTAAATTGCATTCCCATTACATTCCTGCCAGAGCACTTGAGCAAGGCGTCTGGGTGCTCTTTGCACATTCATTTCCCCCAAGTCACATCACCGTGAAGTCTCATGCATATGTATAAAGATGTGTGGATGAGTGTCGCACAAACATACATTGGAGTATCATACATTGTGCCCACAGCTCTAGCTAAAAACATAGTAGAGGAACACATGGTAAAATTCCTTATCAGCCTCTCACGAGAAGCTGATCGAAGGATCTAAGGACCACTGATTTGATTTTCTTTAAACATGAATAAGTTCAAACGGGCATCGATCCTTTCTGGGAGGGTGACAACTATTGCCTGGAAGTCTAAATCAACCAAGCAGTGAGTGAGCGCCTCCTCTGGGCAGACGGCAAGGATAAAACCATCAGTCTGCTGCCTGCCTCTGCTCCAACTAGCCAGAGGTTCACGAGCCATGGCACAGGAACATGGAAACAAACACAGACGTACACACACTCGACCTACGATGTCACGAACATACGGACACACACCTCTGTTGCACCACCGCCCCAGACAAGTGGAAATCCCACACAATCCTTACACCTTCCACACCTCTGGCCCAATACCATCGTGATGCCATAGTGTGTGTGTGTGTGTGTGTGTGTGTGTGTGTGTGTGTGTTTTGGTCTAATGTGTTCATCCATCATTAAACTAAACAGCACATTTAATAATACCGCCTGTGAAATTGAAATATTTTTTCCCCATCACTGCCATTTTCATATTTACTGTTTCCTTTAGAACAGAAAGCCTTTCAAGAATTTCAGGTCACACAAGATAAATCCACAAGCAAATTATCACAGTAAAAAACTAATAATTATAAATCATTTTCAAGCTTGAACCTTTTTTTTGTGTCAACTGTGTGGTGTCCAGATGACCCATAGGAACAATAGGAACAAGAATTATTGATAACTGATAGTCCAGTAGAGCAGCTAGAATTATAGTGGGTCGGTTTACCTATATTCAGCATGTTTTATGGATTGAATGTTTTCATTTTAACACAAATAACATTAAATTGGCATGATATAAGCAGACGTGTACTGTAAGTTAAATAAATCAACCCCACCCCGAATGGGAACATTATGCCTGTTAGGAGGCATTGTGAGATCCAATGGTGACATACAGTATCCATGTTTTTGCTTTTTAGCATGCTTTTTTTGCTTTCTATCTCTAGTGCCACATCCAATCACCCATGTCCCTGTGGGCCAGTCCTGTCAGAGCACCGTGAAAGACAGGGTGGGGGTCGGGCAGTGGAGGGATGGATTATGGCCAGCGTGCTTGCCGGGCACACATCCAGCCCCCATCATCCAGACACCCCAGGCTCCTGTGTGGCACTGCCATCCACATTGCACACTCCACTGACCCTCTTTCTGTTCATCGCCCCCCCAGGAACCTGAGCCTCAGTGCCTCCGGCTCCCATAAATCAGCTAATCCTCCTGCATTATTAACAGCCTCACCCCAGAGAGAAAGACAGGGTGAGAGAGACATCGAGAGTGACAGGTAGAGGCCATGAATCCCCACTGCAGTCAGGGAGAGGAAGGTGTCTCTGCTTTGAGGACAAGGAAAAACAAGGGACAAGCCTGAAAAGGACAAGGAAATCTTTACAAATGTGTCTACATAGTTTCTACTAATGTTCAGTCAAAGAAGGGAAAACATGAGGGTGGTCCCAGATCAACTCCTGAAGGGCTGTTCATGACCCAACCAGTTTGGATCGCTCATTAACCCAGTTTGGCTATAAGACTTGTCCTGGCACAGACCTACCACTCCACTCTGAGCAACAGAGGCTATGGAATAATATCCCAGTGGTCCTCACTCACTCTTGTCATGTTAGCTCTCGCAGACTCTGCAGCTTTTCACTCACAGTCAGTCACCCTTTTCCTTCTGTTCTCCGTCCCATTGTTCGACGCCTCCTGAGAAATTAAATGAACATAGTACGGCTCGAATCTCCCCGCCTCTACTCATACTTTATAGGCTCGCGTACTACTATTAAATCTCAGCACATGAGCTGCACTCAAAATATTTTAATATAACGCTTTCCCCAAAACCCTTTTAAGGCTTAATGATGCAGAGGTGTTGGTGAGAAAGCACATGTTCACGCTGTTGAGGTAGCTGGTGTCCAACCCAAGCAGTGCAGAACAAACGGAGTGACGGTCCAAGTCATGAGAGCATGAGTGCTGGACTTTCCACAACTGTTTATGGAGCCGCTGGTTCAAGGATGTCACATCCAGAGAGCCCGCTGCCCCCCAGCAAGAGTGACGTTTTTTTTCAGGCCATGTTTGTCTGAAACCCTGTTTATTTTTTTTCTGCAGTTCTTGAGTGGCGTGGCAGTGCACACCAAATCGCAGCTGATCCCTGACAGCGATGGCAATTAATCCTATTAGGGAATTAAAGAAGAATGGAGCATTGGGATGTGGGGAAACCCACCTCCCTTCCTGGCACAAGCTATCCGGACAGACTTTCACACACCTTTGTGCCCAGATGGGGTCAAATATTCATGTGCGTAAACAAACACAGTAAAAACCTCTGGAGGTGGAGGTGTTAAGCTGTGCTGCTGTTCAGATCCCACGAGGTGATGTGGGGTGAAGAAGGTGCACAACCACAAAACACACATACATTTATCAGAACCTGAGCAAAGGGCCCCAATGGACAGCTCGAGTGAGCAGCAGGCGGTAAGGCGGAGCAGGGAGAATAAAGGCCTGGTTGTCATGGGAACAAAAGAGAAACGGTGCTTCAGGCAAGGAGACTGAATGCTAGCCATTACGACAGCAGTGGGCAGATGCGGTCCGTGTGCTACGCAGCAACAAATGCCCTCCCCTACCTTTAGAAACTCACCAAATCCCCCTGTGCGACTCATAACACTCACACATATCTCTTGAATCTAATCCAGTTTCAAATGGTAGCCTGCAGGGAGAACGACTTCCCAGTCTTTACCCGTTTTGGCCTTTAATCTGCTCTGATGAGTATCCCTGCCCATTAACGTAACTCCGTAGTGAGACATTGTTTGCTATCTTAACAAGGAATTATACAGTCATAGATGATTCATGTGAGTGTTGGCCAGGCAATGATAGGGGGAAGAAAAGTAGAAAACACAAGAAGCACCCACCCACAACATGTTCTTTTGAATGCTGGGAACCTCATCAAGATTTCCTCCAGTTGAAAAACACACCCTTTTACATGTGTACTTAAGCATACACACGCTTAAAAAAAAAAACAGATCTGGATAGTCTTTGTCGTTTAATTGAGTCCAATTGTTTCAGTGTGCATAATGTTTTCCTGCTTGAAAATGACCCAAGGTAGTCTTAGTCTTAACTGCAGATGGCAGCCCAAAGCAACGGATGGATGTGTTGTCTAGACAAAGACAGCAGACAGACAATGAAAGATGCGATGGTGACAAGAGAAGAAGAGCCATAGAGAAAATTGCAGGTGTGACTGCATCAACCTGTTCTCCACAGCTCAGTGATCAGTGAGGGAGGGAGAGAGGGAGGATTAGAGGAGAGGAGAACTGCCAGAAGAAACACTTACACTCCACTGTACACACTTACAGATATAAGACCTGTTGCCACAAGAATAAGTCTGAGCCAGCTGTTGTTGCAGTCACTGCCATGGCACAACCAGGATGTGTAGCTCATACCAGAAATATACATCAAAAGAGAGAAAATACTTTAATTTTCGTTTTTAGAGCTGTGTGTCGTTAACGGGGTGCAGGAGTCCGAATAAGTGGCATGACCTATTGATGTGAAGATGTTTGCTCTTGACTGAGCTAGCAGAGGAAACTAAAGTCAAGTTTGAACAGAGGAAGAAAAAGACACGTCCACTTACCAAGTAAAAACATGTCTGGTGCCCATATAGTCTCAGTCCCACTTCAATGTCTTTCACATCAGACTTTCCTATCGATGCAATTCAGTCTTCCGCCCAGAACTTCAGACGCCTGACAAAAGCCAGCCAGACTTTCCGAATACAGAGCTGTGCATATTCATCCACTAAGCAGCACTACAATTTCAGAGCCTCTCTGTAACACAGGGTTTGAATTGGGAAGCCGTACACACCAGCGGCCCCAGACAGACTGCACACGCCACCCTGGAGGGCCACTGACTAACCCAGCACCTACTTCCTCACAATAAAACGTAGAAGGAATTTGAAATGGCTACTAAAGCGGGGGGGATTTCCTTCAAACAGTCAAAGTCATCTTGAAAACATTAACTCAACTGGTAGCCAAATTCCTCCTCACATCACAAAGAGCTGCAGCAAACTTTTTGTTTTGTTTTGATAGCTTAACACCCCCCCCCCACACACACACACACACACAGCCCCACACTCACAAACTCCCTCCCTGTATTTGTCTTTTTTGGGTTGGTGGGTGGTTGAATGGTGGGGACAAGGGAAGCGGACCCATCTCCTGCTTCTGTAGGAGGCTGATCTGCTCAGAAGCAGAGCGAGGTGAGAGAGGGAGCGAGCAGGCGGTCCAGTGCTGGAGCCGGGCCCAGCGCAGGGGTGGGGGAAAGTGGCAGCAGTGCGCACCTCCGACACTCTCCACACTGCGTGCCTGTGGACTGAATTTAGTGGATGCGGTCAGTGCGGGGGTGGGTTAAGTGGAAAGGGAGCAGGAGAAGCAATTGGAAGAATGGGAGAGCAAAGTGAGAGAGACGGTCTGTGCTGGAGGCATCCAGAGGAGGGGTAAGTGGCGAGAGTTTGGACTTGAAGTGTAGATAAGGGTGCGAGGAACTGTGAGAGACTTTGAGAGCGAATGAGCTGCAGAGTGGGTGGGAGTGTGTGCTGCTGAGCATATGCGAGCCTCTGTGTGAGTGAGTGCGTGTGTGTGTGTGTCTGTGCATATGGTCGTCGTCTCACTGAAGATGACAGCCTGTGTTTGCAGAGTGGCTGCGTGGTCAGCCACTCACTTGCAATTGATGGCATGAGGAAAAGGGTATTCTGTGTTTTGTTTTGTTTTTTCTCTCCAAGTGTAATACAAATAAAATTGTCTCAGGGAGGTCAGCCAAAACACTCCACTCACTTCATCAAGCTGTTTATACAATATAAATTTTGACATCATAAGCATGAGAGGTTCTAATCCTAAACAAATTAGCCCGCCTGGCTTGTCCTTGCTTGGCAGGGAACCTAAAAATTACAATTTCAACTGAGAAAACAGATGGAAGAGAATGTCTCTGAGGATATTTTGGTCTCGTAAGGGTGCACACAAACATCTATATTTGTTTCTTCCCTTCTATATTTCTAACTGTCTTTCTCTCTTTGCACAGGAATCTGTAAAAGCTGCTCTCCTCATTGGCAAAGAGGGGTAACACATGGGGCATTTTACCTCAACTTCACCACAATTACACCATGTCAAAACAATCTCCAACAACCTCCATCGTACTTTTGATTGTATCAAGAATTTTTGCATCCAAACGGATCCTTCGTGAACAACTCAACATGCTGTAGTTCATACTCCATGCCTATAGGCGGTACTGTAATTCGACAAAAACAGAGAAGAAGAGACAGTGGACTGGCACTTCCTTGTCTGCCGAACAAATAGAACCTTTCAAAATAGGATTTTTGCCGAAAAAAAATTAGCGGAAAATTATGCCGATCAATGACACCCTGATACAGAACAGGACATCAGCTGCCAGGACACGAAGCCGAGGCCGGCAATTTCAAACTTTTTCACCCTGACACCAGGATTAAAGGTGAGGCCCTGACTTTATAGGATCCATTTGGACAGTTGGCCTAAATGATGCAAAACGGTGCGTTCACACAACAAAGCATCTCCATGTAGACACAACCTTAATCAGGAGTATGACTGCAGCGAGGGTTATCATTGTAAACAAAAGGCTCAGACCTTTAATGACAACAGTCCTATGCTGACAGTAGCACCGGGGGAGGCAGTGATAACAGCACATTTTTGCTGAAGAGACATTTTATGGACACAGTAAACAAAGAGCTATTTGCCAAGTAGCAGGTCAGCCAGTGTGTTGTTTTAGAAACAATAAGACTGGAGGAAATAGCAGCTGGTGGAGGGGTTCAATGGTTTGGATAAAGAGGTGAAGGGTAAAGCACAGGACGTGGGATGATGCTCAGGCTAATTGAGAGTCTAAGGTGCATTCATGGATGGACGAAATAGTCACATCCGAATCAGCTGGGGATTAGCTTTTGGGCCTGGGAGAGCTCACTGCGATCCATGTGAAAATGCAATACTGTGCTGAGTCACTGGCCTCCTGTGTGGAGAACAAGCAGACATTCCAGCCTGGGACAGAGAAGGTGGGAGGACGGATTCGAAACAGCAGCAGGACTGGGCCAGGACAGATGAGCTCAAGGCCCATTACCTTCCTTTTACACCCGCCCACACAGGCACACTCACATTCCTTACTCCCACATCACAGATTTAAGCACACACAAGAAAAGCAACATCTCAACGCCGCATCAGTAAACTCTACGTTCAATTTCTCCTCCCTCTGTAACAGGAAGTGCATATCATCAGACCACTCAAGTTTTTCACGGGCCTGGTTTGTCATTACAGAGTCCAGCACCACCTTGTTTTTCCCATAAGCACTGTACATTATTAAATTCTCCTCTGTGCTGCCCATTAGAGCAATTGCTTTTTGTCTCTTGCTTTGGATAAAATGTAAGTTTCTCATGGAATGTTCAATATAGGCCAGGCAGTTTGCTGACAACTTGCAGGGCCAGAAGCCCGTTGTGTTTTGTATATGGGACAGCTCCACACTCCTCAAGGAGAGCTATTTGTTACATGTCCAAACTTTGTTGCGTGTGCTTGTTAACTGACCTGTTGTTACATGAGAGCGTTCCACGGCTCATCCGTTGTTGTTCTGACACATTTTATCATATTGGCTCTCATCCATCTCATCCCTTCTCCCGTTGTCCAATGCAACGTACACACACTCGCACAGTAATACACCCAAATACTAAAAAGCGACGCCCACAGCTGCGTCAGGCCATCTCTCCTACGATCCAATCTGTTTTCTTTCCCATGATGTTTCCCATTGGCACAGGACGAGAAAATCTGATTTACTCCCCCACAGGTCCCATGCAGTTGCACTGATATGGAAAATGATTTCAGTGCTGCTTGAGCCCATAAACAGTATTTTGGTTTCCCCTGTAAATGACACATTTCTTCCCAGCATTGTACATCTCAGAGAGGAAGAGATGAGTGTAAAGGGAGTGAAAAAAGGAGGACTACAGGAAGGGGGGAGGAATCCTCCAGAGCCTCATATGAACCAAAGGGGAGTCATTCACCCCACAAACTGTACATTGACATCCAAGACTTTTCTCACCCTCTTTTTCTTCCACACACACAGAGCACACATACACAGACAGTTAATCAACCATGTAGGAACTTAAATTGTCATAGCCCTCAAATAAAGCCCTCCCCCTGCAAACAGAATGCAAAGATATCCCCCTTGGAAAGCCAGCTGAGTCAAAGAGGGATTTTTCACCTCTCTTTCTCGGTTTAGTTGTCAGTCTGATTCCAAGCACTCTGCATTTGGCTTCAGGGCTTAAATAAGTCCCACTACATTTATGTCACACATCCTACATCTTTTTTTTTTTTTTTTTTAATTTCTAGCAGACAGTATGGCAACTCCCTCTTCCTTCTCTTGAACTCAAGGATCAGATTTGTGCTTTTAGTGTTAAGTTACAAACACTTACTGCCTGAGGCGTTTTGTCAACAAGACAAACACCCTCCAGCCTCAAATCCAAAACACGACTCGTTTAATATGATGGTGTTAAAAAGACCTCGGTGGGCCAATAACAAGACGCTAAACCTCCCATTTGGATTCCATTAAAGCCCATATGCACGACCAAATATGAGGGGGTGAACAGGAAATTGCCAGGGTGGAAATGACTAAAAACTGTCCACCACTGTTCCACATTCTTTCACACATCTCTCAACCTCTTGGTCCAGAAATGGGATTTTAATGGCTCCTTTTTCCACAAGAGACATCATAGGAAAAATGCCCTGGATCTGCTTTGTTTTACAGCTGATGACTTATCTGTCTGAGTTCATGTCCACACGTACCGAAACAATCTTTTCTTCCCTCCATCTTCCTTGGTATCATATCAAGAATATTTGCATCCAAGTGGATCCATTGCAAACAACTCGACGGGCTGTAGTTCACCCTCCAGACCTATAGGTGGCTCTCAAATTCATTAAAAATGGAGAAGAAGAGATGGTGGAGCAGCACTTCCTTGTCTGCCAAGCAAATCCGAGATGTGTTTGTTTGTTTTTTTTCACAGAGCAGAAAATTATGCCAATCTTGTCAGAGTTACTGCGGTAACAAGATCCGCTCACTTTCAGTCAGTCGCTTGAAGTGAAACGGAAAAAAACAAAACATGGCTGCAAGACTCAACGCGGAGCTCTACAGACACACAGACTCACTATCTTCTGCAGCATGAACGCAAGCATGTACATTGTTGTTAATGTTTTTGTTATGAGACATCAAGAGGAAGAGGTAGAAGGCTGGAGGTCTCGGGGGTGGGCCAATGACACCTCGATCTGAAAATGATGTGGATTCTCCATCCAGAAACAAAGCCGAGGGTGGCATATTTGAATTTTTCACCCTGTGACCAGGTTTCACAAAAGCGTGTCTAGAGCCCCTGAGTTTACGTGATCCATTTGGACAATCGACCTAAACGATGTGTGCGTTTGCAGAACAAAGTGTTCCATGTAGACACGGCCTTAATCTACTGTTTTTATGTTCTGGGTGAGGATAGATGACCATGAGAGTCAGAGACAGCTCAAGCAGCCACATCACCAACACAGACATGCAGCAGTGGAGGGAAAGGCCGTTTACACTATTCTGCCTAATTGGTCCCCTGTTAACTTTTGAATTTAATTGTTTAATTGAGATGTGGTTAGTCTGGGCAGGTTTCCTCTTCCTCAGGGCGACCTACGGCTCAAGGATTCTAGCCTGGCAGTGCCTGGCACAGGAGCTGGCTCCCGCTCTCTCTTTATTTCTCCCCTTTTGTGCATCCCTCCGCCAACGAGGAGTAATGATGCTGCACAGAAAGCAGTTAAACTGTATTTTGTGAGTGTGTTTTAGCAGAAATTGCATCCATACACTGCACATATACTTGTGCCACATCAAAGAAGCCCATTCCTGGGTGGTCTCTCTTCTTCTTGCCAACACTGCAAGATAGTTGGGCTTTGGAAAAGTGGAGTGTGGCTGTGGGTGGATGTTACCTCACCACAGACCTGTGTGTTGTGTCAATCTCAGAAATCAGGTTACACTAGTGACGACATGGACAGTATATGGACAGTATAAAAGGGCAATCCAACATACACACACAAGCACACATGTCACTCTCCCTCCCCATCTGGTTGATGTATAATGATACCCCACACCACATAAATCTGCAAGCAGCACCACTCATTGGGGCAAATTCTGCACATCCATCCACTCTTCCCTTTGCTCCACGGAGCCTCATCCCTCATTCCCCTTCTCAGTTTCCACTTTCTGTTCTCACACCCTTTCCATCATCCCTCTATCATTCTCCCTTCTCCCCCTGCTACTTAACTTAATATTTCCGTCCTCCCCTTATCACCTCACTTTCTTCCCACTGTCACTGTGATGCACATGCCTGAAAATTGATGCACTTTCTCTTCCTTTTGTGTGTTTTTTTATTCTTTAAAGCCTTTCCTCCCACTCACTCGCCCCACTTGCCCACTTTTTCTTCTCTTGTTTGTCCATCAGTGCTGCTGAGGCCTGGGAGGATAATGAACGTCTTGTTTTATGGGGAGTCACAGGTTCACTCCTCCCTACGTCAGAACCGCCCATAAATCAGTATCCCAGTTTTCTACCAGCAACCAGAGATCACTGGAATGTCCTGTTCTCTCTTGTCTTCCCATTCTGGCCCCTCCTGCAGGTCATATGGGAGCAGAGCTGGACATTTGGGGCCTGTTTAGAGAGACTGTCCACTGAATTCTTTTGGATTGGTCTGTAATATGATAAAGTCTAGCAGTGAAGTGTGCAGGAAAAACAGAAGGCGGCTCCCTACTCTGGCTCTGATGTACTCTGTCAAGAGACACAGGGACGGAGCGGAGTGCAAAACAGAGCTGAGAGCCGCTACACCAGTCAGCCCAAGGTCTTTCCACAGCCCTGAATGTCATTTTCTTCTCGTTCACCAGTGAAACAAAGATGGAATGCTTAGTTCAGACTTTTTTTTTTCAGATAACCTACAAAGGAGAACAGGCACCTGCAAAGGGAAGGCCAAACCATGTTACCTTGGAAGGACCATACTGTATGATCACAGGCGCTTCTCTTTCTCTTCTATCAATGCAAAGCCTCAGAACCATAAGCACAATGCACCAGTGAAGTAGAGATAACACATTCTCACCCACCGTAACAGCCTACACGTGCGTACAAGATACAGCAAATCATACAGTGAATTCTTTTATGAAATGCAGCTGGTTAGCAACGTTTCAAGTTGAGTTGTATTTCTTGCCGGGGTATGCTCGACATCTGCAGAAACACATCTGAGCGGAGATGGGTAGAATAAATAGCATTTCCTGCCGTCTTTTTTTCTTTTTGCTTCCTACAGATGAAAGAAGGTCACTCTCACCGGAACATGAGAAGATGAATTGTAACATAGAACAGGGCAGCCATAAAAAGCATATCCTCTCCTCTCCCTTCTCAAGCCGGTTAGACTGATGTGGTCTTTCGCAGCTTGGAGTGAAAATTGGCACAATCCAAGGTCACACCGGGGAGATGGCAGGAGGATATCACCTTGATCAACTGTGCATGGCTGTCTAGTTGGTTGGCTGCACAGCTTCCACTGCAGTCGTCTATCTTTCTTGCTGTGATCACATCTAATCTGCTGGACAGGTGTGCTGTGGGGACAGGCACGTTCTCCAGCCTCGCTTGGTATTAGTCCACAGGTTGGGGAGGAGGAGGAGGAGGAGGAAGGCCTTGCGGGGTTTACACAAGGCTTGCACCATCTGATCGGAGTTAACAGATGTGGTGCAGCTGCTTGCTCTGTTTGTCATAGCACATTATGAATCACATAGAGAGACAGCGCCTAAAAAGGCATACGGAAGTACTACTATATGTTAGCTCAATCGCGCTGCTGGCAGTGTTAGGGGTCTCAAGGAAAAACCAAACATCCCAGCGTAACCATTAAACGGGCTTTGAACTGAGCGCACATGTTGGCTTTTTTTATTTTTCTTTTAATATAAAAGTGCTGCTCATAAAACATGTCAGCACCTAAACGTTGGGCCAGAGAGTCAAAGCCGTGGATCGTAGTGAATGTTTGTGGAAGAAGGCGGCTATTCATGGAGCGAAAGGGAGGGAGGAACGAGCAGCATCTTTCAGCAGGTTATCACAACTCAAACAAAGCAGGTCGAGCTCAGATCTGGCACAGGCCATTGTATGGGGTGGGGGCAGAGGGAGGAGGGAGAGAGACAAGGACACAGAATAAAGAAGAGTTATTAGGGTGATGTAAGTCGATGAGGGGAAGAGAGCCGAGCGAAATGTTTTGACATAGAAATATAGCAAATGTGACACAGGTACCTAAACATGGGTTTGAAAAGCACCTTTGTTCCTTCCACCACCCCACCCCCACCGCCCATTCTTTGTGTCAACTCAGTCTGACACACACACACACACACACACTAACAGTTATAGATACAGCTGCAACCGCCACAAAAAGCCCGATGGCAGCACTTGTCTCTTGACTGTCAGGCTGGTCTTCATTCCTGGCGAGGCTGAGTCCAGAACCACTGATGACTGAGATCCTAAACGCCCCATTATTTTCACCAACACCAGGCAACCTGGAACCATAAAGCACCTTCGCTGCCACCTGACTTGATTGCATTGACGTATTTATGTCATTCTGCATTATCAGTTGAGCCATTATAAGTGCCAGCAAATTAACTTGTGATGCGGTGTGACACATTCCCTCACAGCATGTGTGTGTGGTATCTATCTCTTTACTGTATTTGTTCTGGCACAATTTTTATTGTGGGGTTGGGCTTTGCACTCCTCAGATAAGAGAGCACTTATGTCAACACTGGGTGCTGACCAGACGGCTCTGGTGAAAGAGCCGTCTGGTCATGTTGACATTCTACAACACTACTTATTTACTCCAGCCATGGAGTTTAGCCATCATCTAGCCCCTAATGCTCTAATGACCGGCAGCCCATTGGGTGTGGAGCCCCCTCCTGGCTCTGACCAGTCCTGGTTTTCTGCTGTTGCCAGGTGAGGGAGACTCAGGGCTCACCCCTAAAAGTCCAGACCATGGGTGGTGTTTTCGCTCCACTGTCTACATTTGATCCTTGGTTCAGGTTTCACACTGCATAAATACCATTGGACCAAACGATCCACTGACGTTCTGCCCTCATTAATGATGTCTGCTGTGTCTCCCTGCACTGGACATTGATTGTGTATGACGCAGTCACGGCACCAAAGCACTCAAATTAGCTAGGTAGCACTGTTATAATAAACGCATCATGACGACGCTGTTCTGGCATTTCCACCAGCAGCAACAACGTCATGACAAATATGGTGTTCGGTTTTCTCAGATTCGGACGAATGTCCTGGTCATGAGGAAGCTTTTTTCATTGCCGGCAGGAAAGGGGACAATGACTGCAAGCTATGCTGTGGGCCATGGCATCGGAATTTCCTGTTGAAGGACGTAAAGTCCAGAGTATAAAAACACACTGCACAAGTCTGAACTGTGGTTCAGTTTGGTCTGCACCGAGACTACCTCTTTTGGTCAGATCACCAGATTTTGGTTCCTGGGTCCGGATCATGGTCCGGGGGAGCTTTCACATCTGTAAATTTGGTTCAGATCAAACAGAAAAGTCCGAAAGTCCAGACCAAATAATGTACTGGTAGGTGTGAAAGCCTCCTTAAAAGTTGTAGCAGCCTAAAAATGTCTGTTCCTCACAACAAACAGCCTCTCATAGATGAAGCAGCATGAGGCTGCATACTGAGCAGGAGTCCTATCAGTAGAACCAGTCAGGCAAATGCACGTAATTCTTAAGGGGGAGAGGGTTAATTAGCTTCTTTGAGACAGATCCTGATTTCTATCAGCCAACCCCACAATCTCGTGAGCCAGGACTTTCATTGAGCCCCCTCCCTGATTTATCTCTTTTCCCCTCTAACCCTTTCCCCTCTCCTTGTTCTGCTCTGAATCGGGTGAAACCTCGATTGGTGCCGTTGTGTCCTCAGCAGGCCAGGAAAGGCTGGAGTAGATTTATAGGCTGCACTTGAGTGAGTAAGGTGCACACATACACATGATGGGCACACATCTGCTCACACACTCGGGCTCCAGACTGTAAAAAGCTGTGTGTGAGGAGGAAACTAATAGAGGATCGCACAGATGCACTTAAACCACGGTACAGCAACAGTACCTCTGAATTATTAAAGGAAAGTACAGGCTGCCTAATGATATGTATTCTTACCACAGTACTTTGCATGTCAACACACATAAATATTTGCTAAAACATGTTCACAGAGACAGGTCTTTTGTTCAACAAGGCAACAATATTGTAGCCTTCCCCCTTTGCTTTCCTTAATTTTTGTCAGTAAGTCTCCAGTCTGTGGAGGTTGTGGAAGAATTGGGGGGGAGCTGAACTCTAGGGGGGAAAATGGATGATGTGGAAAAAAGAGATGAAAAGTGACAAATGAGAGATTTCCTTCACAAGCCCATAAATTCATACACTCAGGCAAGTGTAGCGGTAGGAGGCCTCCTTCTTTAAAAGGCCAAACAGGTTTTATTCTCTCCACCTCTCTTTCTTTCTTTAAATGCACACACATTCACTGACATATGTGAATGTTCTCTCTCTTTGCACAGACTCCCAGATGGCGACCACTGGAAGGGCTTCCCCATTGCGCTCCCTGAATCTGGTTGTGGTGTTTGGCCTGGCTGACTGGCACAGGAGCACAACTCATAAAATCACTTACATTCAGGAGTGGCGCAGTCTTCAAAGTGGCACTTTAAAACCAGCTCTGTTTAAGGGTCCAAGCACAAGTGCTAAACCAAATCCTGCTCCCTCTGTCACATAAAAACACCCAGAGGGATGTCAGCGAGAGGAGGGTTGGCTACTTCTCTAAGGTAAACAGGTCAGACAGGTGAGGTAAGACGAGGAAAACTCCTTAGAGCATTTGTAGTACACAGTCAGCAGGTTCCCCCTCACTGGGCAGGAATGCAGGCCGTGTCCACACGGAGAAGCTTTTTTGTGTAAATGCACGTTTTGTCCCATCGTCCAAATGGATCCTGCAAACGCACTTCTTTGAAAAAAAATTGAAGATGCCACCCTCAGCGTCATGTCTGGATGGTGAATCAGCATACTTTCCGTAGCGAGTTGTCACTGCCCCGCCCTTTGACCTCCTGCCATAGACCTCTTCCCCTGATCTCTTATAACAACAGATATAGCGAGAGTATAAGGGTTAAATCTGTGAGCCTTTGTACTTCTGTGTGGGTCTGTCGACGTAGCTCTGCATTGAATCTCGCTGCTATGCTTTGTTTTTTTCCGGTTATCTGTGTTTACTTCAGGTGAAAGCCACTGACACTGAGCAGATCTTGTTACTGCAGTAAGTCTCCCAAGGTCGGCATAATTTTCCTCTCGCTCTTTTGTTCGAAAATTGCATTTCGGACGGTTGTATGTGACATGGAAGTGCTAGTCCAACTGTCTCTTCTTCTCCGTTTTTGGTGAATTTGAAGTGCCACCTATTGGCCTGGAATATGAACAACAGCATGTTGAGCCGTTTGCAGTGGATTCCTTTGGATGTAAATATTCTTGATATGATGCCAAAGAAGACAGAGGGGGAAAAAAGCTTGTTTTGGACATGGACATGGCGGTAGAGAACGACTTTTAGTTGGATGCGGAGGTGTCTGCTGAGTCGGTGAGGAGCAAATGGAGTGAGCAGTACGAGCGACTGTCAGCAGCTTCTTCTCAGCCCCAGAGTGTTTGTCCGAGTAAGTGAGCACCATTGTGTGATTTTACAAATGACTGTTGTGAGACTGAGCTGGGGAGGAAAGGTGGTGACTACGACCTGGTTGGAGAGCTGGGGAGGCTCAGTCAGTGCTGAGAAACGTGAGTCCTGTACAAGATGGTCTCAGAAAGTGTTGGACTGATGGAGGTCCAAAAGGACTTCGGATCTGCTTTCATTCTGAATGTTCGCCATCTGCTCGGCTGGAAAGAGAAACCCAGGGAGCTGGAGGAAACTGTCAGCTGACAGATGAGACGGTGAAACATCAGCGTGTGCGGATGTGTGCTATGCGTGCAGACAGTGTGCCGGTATTGATCCTCAAAGCAGCTCCACTTTCTGAAAGAGGATCTGATCCGGAGATACACATATTTACACACTTGCAGACACACACTAACACACATACAACAAATAAAAAAACAGTGAATACAATACCAATCTTATGGAAAATCAACTTTTAAATTTGCCACACCATCACATGATGACATGATGTTCCACCAGAGGCACATACCGAGCTGCAGGTACTCCACCTCCACCATACTAGTGATATTAATCCGTGTACAGACGAGTCTGGACTGGTGCGGCACTTTTACTGAGGAACATTTACTTTACTCGGAATCTTCAGACTTTCTTTACCCAAACCTGATTTTTTTTTTTCCTAACAACTCCACATGTGCAAAGAAGCCTTGTTATGATCCCTGAGCATCAGTAAACCACCGTTGGCCTCTTGCTTCTCCCTCTTGTAGGTCTTTCATACAATCCCCTGAGTGTTCCCTGAAACACTTCAGCCTATCTTTGACCCACGACTAACTGTGGAAGTAGAGATAGCAGCAGAGATATACACAACAAAATTCCTGTTACTTTGTTGAAAGTGTCTGACTTCCTGACCCTTGAAGAAACCGAAGAAACAATGTCTGGAATACAGACATTATGGTTTCTGTCTTGTGGAGAAAAGAAGAGATAACATAAGCCTCAGGGTCCTGATGAAGAAACACTCGATGTACTCTCATAACTGTCATCCCATGTTCTGGGAATGCTACGTGATTTACAGCACTTGCCAGGAAAGCAGCAAATCACAGCTTCCCACAAATGGGCACGATATCTGCACACCTGAGAACAAGCTGTTCTGCTCGAAAAAAAAAAAACGCAATTAAGATTAAGAGGCAAATAAAAACACTCCTTACAATTCCTACCTGATTATTTATGCAACAGACATACAGTAAAATGCTGCAAAAATCCTCCTGCATGTGTTCACATTTTCATTACAGTCACAGATATGCCGAGTAATCAAGGTGGTAATTGAAGCAGGTGGATCTCCAACACGCAGAAACGGTGAAGAGAGATACAGTTGGAATAGAACACGCCAGGGGCTGAGGTAGAATTAGACACCTGCATCAGCCCCCTGTCCACCTCCACATGCTGCCCTCTCCGCTGCCTTCCACACTGTTTCCTCTCTCCTTCCTTTTTACACCAGCTCTCCACCACACGGCTCCTTTGATTGCTCTTTCCCTTGGGCACGCACACACACACAAATACAGTAACAACACCCCCCCCACACACCCTCGCCCTACACACACACACACCAAAAACAACAAGAAAAAAAAGACATACACATCTCCCATCCTGTTCTAAGACAGTTGAACCAGCTACGTTTTGATTTGGAAAAGAAAAGTTACCTGCACAGCAATGACAGGCACTCATGAGACAAAAAATAACTTTGACATGCAAACACAAACTGACATTTATCCTCTGCTGTTAGCCCATCCTAACTTCATGCTATAAGTACACACACATGCACACGCAAGCTCGGAGCAGTCGGCTGCCATGTCCAGCGCCCAGGGAGCACATGAGGGTTTTGGCGCCTTACTTAAGGGCACCTAGGCAGTAACCCAGGAAGTGAACTGGCACCTCTTGAACAAGACACCCTCTGGTCCCAAAGCCAAGTCTCCACTGACTGAGCTACTGCCGCAAAAAGCAAGGCACAGTTATCACTCAGTCTGACGCACACACACACACACACACACACACACACACAAACAAACAAAACCCCACATGTGAGTACACAGGAGAAAATCACCCTTTAAAAAAATGTAATCCACAAAGGCATACACACATACACACACACAGGCATAGCAATTGCACACGTGCATGCACACACCCTCTCATTATGCTGTATAACCAAAACGCATTCAGCCATTTCAGCGGCGTTCTAAGAGCAAGTCAAGCGAGGGGTCTGTCAGTGCATTAGCCAGCATGTAATCACAGCCCAACCTCACAACCTCAGCAATTAGACATGGCTCTAATTCTTCACTGGAATCTCTGCCTTCTCCCACCATTAATAGTTTACTTTACTCCAACAGCTGACAGAACCGAACGCACCACCCCTCACCCCCACCCAGACTTTCCAAACACACACATTCACACCCTCATAGGCAGCTGTAGCTCGTCTGTCAGTGTGTGAGATCAAAATGGATCCTGGGAATAGTCCCCTGCCATGTCCCACTTGTGCCACATCAATCCCACGAGTCTGTTTGCTGTGCCACAGTTCACCTGTGCGCCAAGCCAAAAAAAAAAAAATCACAGGTAGAATAAAACCCTTGGAGCATCTTAAGGCGTGTGACAGGCGGGTGGAGCAATGGCACTGACGAGACATTGGCTAATAAAGACCAAAACGAAGGAGCGTTCCCGATCCTGATGGTATTGCTATTTGCCTGTGAGCACTATACCGAGGTGTCACTTCAAAGCATTCCCCACTATTAATCAGAGACTATCCAGTCCTCCAGCAAGGGCCCTGCTGGCTGTGCCGCTAACCACCCCCCTCAACATCACCACAATAGAGCTATCATTACAGCCGTTACGCTACGCCTCGGTGAGACAGCACACCTTTATCTCCACGTATATGTTACATACTCACAGTCAATTCATTTATCTGACATTTCTCAGAATGTAGGAGTTGGCGTCAGGTGGGTTGTATGTTCGTTTCCATGACTTAGTGTAATGTGTGTGTGTGTATGTGTGTGTGTGTGTGTGTGTGTGAGTTGAGGGGGGTGGGGGGGCACCTGGATTACATTGCATCCAGCGGACTGTGAATTTTGCCCAGGAGGCTCTTTATGAAAGCACCTGCAAGAGGCTGCAACCTGTCTGGTTAAGAACAGACATCTCGAGGCGGCTCACAGGCAGCACAGCGTCTCCCTGACAGCTACCCTTTCCAGCCCCTCCTGACTAACAACAGCCACTCCGCTGGATATCAGCCACCAGGCTGAAGGATTAACTACTTCACTGCCCCAGTCTCCTAAACACTAGGTCCATTTTATACAACTGTAATCCCCCATATCAACTCTTTCCTCCTTTTGTTTTGACAGTTGTGATGGACAGCACCTCCCGTCGGGTCAAACCAGGAACCATGGGGGCAGAGGTGAAGAAATGATTCTCTTTTTATCAGCGCTGTGTCAATGGAATGTACCGCTGAAGCTAAAGGGGAGAAAACACTGACACTAAACACCTAATTCATTGGTTTAAATTTGCACATTCATGTTACATGAGCATGGAGGCTTACGATAGAGGACAGACTTCCCCTCCCCCTTTGTCTCCTGATGTACTGTACTGGGAGCCTGCAGACTGTAGCGGCGCTAAGCGTATGAGATAACTGCTTACCATTGTGAGAAAAGGCTGTCAGAGCTTTGCCCACCCCTCCCTCCCTACCCTCACTCCCTCGCTTTCTCGCTCCTCTCACACTCTTGTAAGAATAAAAAAAGCTGGAGCAGCGGTTGCAGAAATAGTTCTGTCTCTATAATTAGATGTAAACAGACATAGCAGACTCTCAAGCTCACTCTGTCCCACTGGCCCCTCGGCCTCCAGGGACGTGATAGTAGTGTGTATGAGATCTGAGTATGTGTGTGTGTGCGCATGCCGTTGTATGCGTTCCCTTGTAATGCGCCAGTAAGTGTATGACAGCATGTGACAATATATGTCTTGTCGCCTCTGTGTCTTTCTCATTTTTTTGCAGCCGTACAAACTCACTGCCACACACACATGCGCGCACACCTTCACCAGGGGGCAGGTTAGTGGCTGTGCACGGCGAGCAGAGAGAGTTAATGCATGCGCCCCAGCCGACAAACACTCATCTGTTGCAGAGGAGCCAGTCGTTTACCCCAGATCCTCAGGACATGTTCTCTATCAGAGAGAGGAGGCAGTGTAGCCTAGTGGTCACAACGGGCAGAAGGGACTAAACTAAACACGCAGAACAAGATGGAGAGTAGTGAAGGGCTGGAACAGAAAAAAAACATGGATGGTAATAGATGAAAGCAAGACAGGGGGAGGTGTGAGGGGCTCTGGAGCAGAGAGGACAGGACACAGCCACAGCTCATCATTGACAGACTTTGGAGGGTAAAACAAGTGACTTGACAAAAAAAGCTGGAGGGGAGGGGAGAGAATGAGGGGTTTTTTCTAATCAATGTCAGACAGTGCACAGGAAATCCATGAACGGTGAGGGAGAGACCAATATAGAGGAGGAAAAATGAGAAAGTGAGAGCAACAAGTCCCCTTTGGATTGCGGACCAGGCAGCTGGCTGGAAGCTCCCCAGAGACTTATTAAAATGGAATTCCTGATGCTAATCTTTGTTTTCTCACGAAAGGGTTGACACATCCTTGAGAGGCATACTGCATGTATATTTAATGGCAGATCTCTGCATATATTTAGCAGCGCACCTCATTGTTTGGTGCTGCGTGTCACCGCCACCCGCTGTTCAAATGACAGTCAGTGAATCGTGGCCCATTATTTCAGTTTATCTGCTCTCAATCCCGCCCTTCCACCGCATACCATCAACATATATGGATCACGGTTACCACTTAAAGTTGGGAAGACCGCAGAACAGAGACCCCAAGCAAGCAGGAGCAACTAGTGCGTAAATGTAAGTTTGCCTTCCAAAATGAAACTTCAGCCTGTTCTTTGTCAAACATCATACAATGGAACAGACACTTTGTGCTGGTCCTCCTACAGGTCAAATACACCTTTCATCATCATGAGCATAGCACTATTGAGTATACCACAAAAAAAAAAAAAAAAAAAGAGGCGGTGTGGGGGTTGGGAGTGAGGGGGGCAACACAAACCGCATCATGAGCATGAAATCCTGCCCGGAGCACCAGTGGTGGATCCAGACTCAGACGTTAGAGGGTTAACAATGCACCTGTCTAGGCCTCACAGCCAACCACAGGGTGCCTCGGCTCCGGTTGGGGGTTGTCTGGATAACATAGTCCATCACACGCATGCTAAACCCACCCACCCAAACATCACCACACACCCGCTCACACACTCCTACACTCATGCAGCATTGTCACTGACCACAAATCTGCTAACAACAATAGGGCAACGGCCCTTTTTTGTTCTTGTCATTGAGCGATTACAATAATAGAATTGAAATTAAAAAACAAGTAATCTGGATTTTCTGCTTGAGCCGTTAATAATGTCTAACAGCTGTCACATGCAATACAGCCCTGCGCTGAGGTGGGTTGCCTGATGAGAAGCAGCCCGATACTAGGAGGTTGAGTGTGAGGGAGGGGGGGCAGGGAGACAGAAATGAGGGAAAAGGGAAAAAATAGAACAATCCAAAACATAAACAGCAGCGGTTGACTCTGGACAAGCAGGTCTGTCTATTCAATCTACCAACAATATATTTTCAGTCCAGGTTCTTTCATTTAGTTTAGTGTTTGCTCGTCATGAGAAGTAACACTATCCTTTCATAGCCTCCATGGATTCTGACTTCTCACTTCCTTATGTTGAGTGTAAAAATAGTTGGGGAGGTTTGAAATCCAATGCCCTGAAAGCTGATACAAGAAGGTATAACCCTGCCCGTCGCTCTCACCCGTGGGTCTCCTTTGTGTTTGTCCTGTGTGCACGCCCCATGCTGGAGGCAAGGACTCTGTGGCACCATGCCACACGGTGTAGTATCCATGGCGGTTTGTTTGAAGAGCCGTCTCATAGACAGCATGGCCACTCACAAGCCAAAATCCTCTTGCGAGGCCAGACCCAGTTTTTTCTCACCGCTCAGCATAAGACTGACTTTTCTTTGCGATGGGTTTGCTGATGAGTCAAATGTTGTTTAAAAAAATGCTAAACAAAGAGACTGATTATCAGATCTATCACTATCATTTCTGGTGTGGTGATTCCCAGATGTGGTGTTACATTTGATAAAATGTTTGTTGGGTTTCTTTTTTGGGGGACATCCAATAATGACACAACATTTAAATGATACAGGTGCTTCAAGGCACTTCAAACATGGTCAGGTCATGTTAGCCTTGTAACCAAAAATCCTTGCAAATATGCGGGAGATTTACCCTTTTCAAGACAGTGGAGTGCCCTTGTAAGTCATTTAGTTTTCCAGTGGGAGTGTCAGGGGTAGGTGACAGATGGTGGCAACACCAGGCAAGGTGCTATTTCAGCCAGGTGTAGGAGTCCAAGCAGCACTCTATTTGGGGGGAGACACTGACATTGTGACATTGAACCAAGTCATCTCACAACAGTCTAGAAACGAGCCCGACAAACAGGCCACGCTTTCCCTTGCTCTGTTCCACAAAGCTGAGGGGGAGTGAGAGAAGGAGCACATAAATTGGCCAAAGACCCAAGTTCTGTCAGTATACTTCCACCAGATATAAATACTGCATGTATGCTCATATGCTAATTGACTATGATTATAGAAGGTGTCAGCTTTGACTCACGAGGTAAAGCTCACCTACAGTGTCTCTCATGAAACATCAAAAACTGGAGCAGTTTATAAACAAAGGACGGGTGCAGAAAACTGAACCAGAGACTCTGGAATTGCTGCTGACCCAGTTTTGGGTCACTCCTGGTATGTTCTACCCATGCTCTTGACCTTGGTTGGGTCTTATCAGTTCCGACATGTCCTTCCCTGAATCGCCTCTCCTGGATCACGTGATCCTGTTTTTGATGTGTAGATGTTTATATCTCCTTGACTAACATTCCCTGGTCTTGTTGTCTAAACTAGTAGCAGTAGTAGTTGTAATATTTGCATTTCCACACTGTTCCAGTAAACTGTAGCCATCTGAGAATCATTCATACACATCATTCTCACGGGTCTTGATTTGTAGGACAGCTTCCTGTTTTCAAAGTGTTTTCAGCAATGGTGTTACTGACGGTGGAGCTTTCTAGATGTGGATCATTTTCGGTATGTTGGTGTGAAAATGTCTTTGGGTTGAAGTTGGCTATAGTTCACATTGTTTGGGTATGTGGGGGGGTAAAATTCTCACACTGTAAACACTTCAAGGCCACGAATGAGAACCCTCACCCACTCACTGAGGTTTATTCTTTTTAAGACCCTGTTTGTAACAGTCCTTTGCTAACTCCACCGAGCACCTGTGTTTGTCTTTGAAGCATGGTCCTAACCACTGCACATCTATGGGATATGCCAGCAGTAAGACGTTCAATAAAAGTCTCAGTAAAGCTATTTATTCCCCTTTGCAAAGAAATGGGAGTAGGCAGACGGACCTAACCTTTGAAGGGGGTAGCTGCTTGGACATCCAGCAAGGATATAAAAACCAAGGGAATGACAGGGACATCCTACCAGAAAACAATAAAGGGGGTGGAAGGGACTGTTTTTTATCTTTAACAGCAGCCGTAAAACACACACAAAGCTTGGGTCTGCAACAATGGCCTGGGGTAGGGGAGGGTGGTGAAAACACAAGTGGCAGGAAGACCACCGCTTCCCAGACACAAACGTCTTCCTGACGCAAAGAAAGGATACCGAGAAATGGACGGAAGGAGAGAGAGGACATCTCGTGGAAAGGGAAGACAGGGAGAAGTAAAGGAAGGGGAGTCTGAGCGAGTGAGACGACACAAATATGACCTTTGATTACATGGGGTGTTTAGAACAGACCTCAGCCATGGACGGCCTCTGAACCCCCTGCTGCTTTCACACAACCACACCTCAGAAAAGCACACTGATCAGAACAATATGGCTGAAAGATGAGCCTCCAGCCATAAATGCCAGCAGTAAAGAAAGCTCCACTATGTCTCTTGCTTTGACACTATCCAACATCTGAATCCCGGCGTCACAGCCAAGACCGTCTCAAACTCAACGCCGTAGCCAACAAAAGATAACATTACTATTTCAACGACCTTGTAAATGAACTGTCTAATTTAAACCACATTAGATAAGTTAACAGCTCTGTGTCTCGCTGTATCAGTGAGCAAACACAGAGAAAAGTTACTCCAATGTCACATTCCCACAACACAGTGCAAGTGCAAACTATAAATCGACCACCTGACATGCATTACAAAAGACGGGCTTGTAGTAGGTGAAGATGGACAGAGGCAAATGCAAACTGAAAGAATCTCTTCTGGCGCTTGGCAACACGCTTCAGTGGGCAAGAAGGTGGGAGTCTGTTGATGGCCGATTGCAACCAAACTCATCAGTCTGTGCAAAAGAGAGAAAAGGAATTTTCCTTCCACAAATATGGTGAAATCCAGCAGTGGAACAATGCCAAGGGAGGTTGTTGCAACCATCACCACTCTTTTCAACAGTGAGGATGAAGGGTATGCTCACAAAAAAAAGAAATAAAAAAAAATACCTCTGCAAAGTCAGCCACATCAGAAACCTGCCTCTGAATGCATTTTTACATCAACCCTGAAATATTCATTCTCTTTGTAAAGTATTCATGTGAACCAGTGTGCAAGTTAGTCCCCAGGGGGAAAGTGCAGACACTGACGGGATCCAACGCACCCAGAAAACAACAAGCTCAGTTGTGCTAATGTTGCGTGCACACAGGACACTTGAAGGGACGCTAATGACCTGCCCTGTCCTGGCGCACAACAGCGATGGATCAGTTTGGTGATACAACTGCTTGACTCATCTTACATGTGTGCTTGTTCACTGTAAGATTTAATTAACAGGAATTTATTTGTCATTAAAAACCAAAGGAATAAGATTAGGAATAGATTTAATTTGTTTATTGGCTTTTTATATGAAAATGGAAAAAAGGTAAATTAATTAGAATTGTGCACTGTTTGATGAATTACTATCTTGAGGATATGTGTCATCAATAATTTTGAATTATGCTTCATCTACTTATTTGCATTGTGAAACTTTCTAATATTTTTTAAATGAATCAAAGACATCAGAGCACAATTATGAAATGATTCAAAACGGTGCCTAAAGTGGATTTGGAAAAGTGATGTGAACTTATGTGAAATTATTCTCCAGGTTAATTCAATCAGATACCTGAAATGTAGAGAATGAACTAATTTCCCCAAATCTGGGGGAGATTAGGTTCTTTGTCTCCCCAGTCACACCCATGTGGTAAATGACGAGAGTGGGGGAGAACAATAAGCCACCTGTGCTGCTCATTGAACAGTGATGACATTTGGAGGGGAGGTCCTTACGTCGGTGAAGAGCAGAATTATAAAAAGAAACAGTGAATGAGGCTGGTGGAGCACCTGAACCCTCCAGCCAGTATTAGCCTCCACGCTCTCAACAAAACATCTGTAAGAAAAATAAAACTATACAGGCCCAGGCAATGTGTGTGCATGGGTCTGTGTGTGTGTGTGTGTGTGTCTGTGTGTGAGAGAGGGAGCGAGAGGGAGTACTGCCAAAAGCGAACATGATGAATGGTGAATTCTCTTCAGTGCTATTATACCACATTATTATACATTCAGAATATTTACAATATAATTAGATTTTAAAAAATCTGCCTAGGGTTGAAAATTGAAATAGTCTATGCAAACAGATGAAAATAAATAAAAATGCAACTTAAAATCATAAACAAACATTGTCAGAGTTTACTGTGTTTAACCACCTACAATATCCATTGACACAGAGACGCATGCAATTATCATTTTAGGAAATTTAGTTGAGATTTGTCATCAGCTGCATCATAAATATTTGTCTTCCGACGCCATTTGAGCATATTTCCAAATTGTTTCTGAACTGTAAATGTCGGCTGCAGTAAACGTGCCACTGTTGTGATTTATTTGAATATCCTTTCACAGTGGTGGACAAAATAAAGGTGGTTATCTAATCCATCACAACCGCTGCAATACAGGATATTTCTGTACACCAACACAAAAATAGGAGGAGCAGGATATATGTCAAGCTATAAAACCAGATATAACAATAAAACATTCAGTCAGTTTGCAGAAAAATGGCCATGAGGGTCATTGTATTGTATCTTTCTTTTTTTTTTTTAAATCTAAGCAGCACCCTATACATCCGGGGTCCGTTTCTAGAAAGCAGGTTCAGTCAAAACCCTAGGTTGTTAAACCAGAAATGAGGAATTTACTGATGAATTGAATTCAAACATACGAAAGATGTTTGGTTTGATTTCTGTCAGTTTACATGTAAACAGAATTGCTAAATCAACAAATGTTACTGCTACAATTTAAACTCTGGATTTTCACTAAACCTGCTTTCTGGAACGGGCCCCTGGACTGTTGAATGTGTGTGCACATATGGGAACACTAGATAGCCACTTGTTAAACCTGATGTGTGCACGTGAACACATGTGCACCCAGATACTCTGAAGGCCAGAAAAGGAGGGGGGGGGGGTATGAGGCTTTCTCTTCTCTCTAGCTGCCACACATACATTGTCCCAACAACCTTGCACACATAAGCCCTGCCTGCTTATAGCTGACTTTGGAAGGTGGTGGGGGGTTTTGTTTAGAGGATGCCATCAATGTGTCACCAATCAATGCACAAATCTCATTTCACATTCAGCTGCAGGAAACCAGTGTCCAACCTGCTATACGATCAAAGACTTAGGAAAGAAATTCACAGCATTTCGCTCATACTTCATCAACTGATGTTTGTTTAACTACTTGGGATATTTGAGTCATAATGTTCAATAAAAAATACTGATTGCAGAGTAAATAGAATTTCATCTGATTTATTAGCTGGTATTTAAGCAGTGAAACTGCCAACAAGCACACCTGAGCAGCCATTTATTAAAAAACTGAGAGCCCCTGGTGTTTTTTCCAGTGCAAAAATACAAGCATCTCTGGTTCCAGCAGACATTTATTCATGCTGATAAATGCGCAGCGATATGAGAGACGCATTTCAAGCAGACAGGCAGAGAGTGTGTGGATGTTGCAGGAACTAGACACATCCCTATACGCCTGTATGACGAAGCCCCAGATTATTTTCCCCCTTAAAAACACATTTGCTTTTTATTATTATTTCGGTTTTTTTCGACCAACCTGAGTGGGGAGCCATCGGTATGTGTGAGGGGTAGTATTTCCCCGGCGGGAAGTGACCGGCGTGCTGCACAGAGCTGTGGCCCGAGGGAGCGATCCGAGAGGCGGCTCGGTGCACCAGTGCGCCCCGCTCGGAGAGGAGGTGGGCCGGAGCAGTGAAATCCCGTCCTTCCATTCCGAGGAATGTTGAATAATCCGAAATCCGGATTGGGCGGGTCAGGAAAATCAAATGCAACCCATATAATAATCCTTTCCTTCAGATCTATGTGTTGCATCCAGTCGATCGCAGGCTTCTCCAGCCGGAAACGCTGCCCCCGATCATCTTTTCTGTCAAAAGAGAAAGGCGCGTCTTCGTTATCACGAAAGGAGGATTGAAAATGATAATATTAATAATACAATCACGATACAAAACACTGACGTTGCACCAACTAATCGCTCCAGTGAGTTCAGCTGCAATGTCTATGTGACAATCGGTGTGTTCTGCAGAGCCGGAGCTGAGCACTCAGCTGCGGGGCCTGAGTGGCACCGAGGCGGACACAGGAGCTCCGAGGTCCGGACACACTCACTGATATCGATCGGCACATTCACGTGGAGACAACCAGCACAATCGACGAACACACTGACACTCTCACATCTGATATATTGTTTTGTTTTTTTCTTCCTTTATATCTATTAATTTCTTATAAAACAACTCACTGGACCACCACGTCAGCGGCAGCCAGCTGTCAAACCCCATTAACATATTTATGAAAATGGTTTTGCTGCTTCAGTGTAAGACTCGTATCGTTACGACGTGTGAGTGTGTGTGTGTGTGTGTGAGTGAGAGAGAGAGAGAGAGAGAGAGAGAGAGAGAGAGAGAGCCCACATCTCAAGGTGAACAGCTCCTCCTGCTCGTCCCATTGTCTCACACTGACACAGGCGATGTTCTGCCCCCATCACCTCTCCACTGCTCCCAGCACCGACTTCCCAACTCATTTCAATAGGAACTGCATTGCCTTTTGCATTATTTATGGACAAAAAATAAATACAAAATATGACAATTAAATTAAAAAATAGAATAATTTGGTGAAATGCATGGACAACAACAACAAAAAAATCAGTGCTGACAATTCATTCAGTTTCCAGAAAAATTGCCATAAAGCATTAAGATGTAAAATATACTGCTGCGCCAAAACAGATGCATCAGCGCCTGTACGTGTGTGCGTGCGCGTGTACATGTACGTGCGCGCACCCCATTCTTGTGTGTGTCTGTGTACGTGAATAAATGCACTCTCACTGTCTGCTTTGACCTATTTCAGATCAACTAATGAAATAAAGTAGTAAATTATGAGACTGATATTCCCCCAAAAGAAACGTAATTATTTCAGTTGAGATGTGGGCGAAATAGAATTTGCAAGAATTAACATGAAATGTATTTCCATGGCGGAAACGTGTTTTGTCTTTACCTGACAGCCCGCTTTGATGCCTCAGTTAAGGCCAACAGAAGGGAGCTTCATCTCACAGTTTCAAATGAATATATTAATGATTTTTTTTAATTCTCAATTTGGCCCCTTCTGATTACATTTGAGAATATCACTCCAAATTAAATCATCCACAGTAGGTGTGTGTGTGTGGTGGTGGTGGTGGGGGGGGGATCAGTCACGTCCTTGTGATAAAGGGCCATTTCTCTGCCAGCAGCCTCCATCTCCAACAGCCCAGCTCCTATGTGGACACACATGGGCTTCAGAACGTCCTAACGGTGGCACAAGCTCTGCTGTCGCACACACATGCTGAGTGTTGCGTTTGAGGACCGAGCAGGGATCCGGGGTGAATGGCCGCCCGTCAGCGCCGCTGCCTTTGTCTCCGAGCTGAGAAGGCGCTTCGCAGGCAGCCATTACCCGCCATGCTGCTGCTATCAGCACCCTCCGCGTTCAGCTAACAGCGTTTACAACTCATTCCACCACTCATCCAGCCTGGCAAAAGGCTGCTGCTTTAGAAACGTGCAGAAAATACATGTTGTATTCGACAAAAGCAGCAGGAGGAACAGGAGAAAACATACGCGGCTGTTTTCTGTCGTCTGAACCTCAATTGTGCGATTTCTATTATCAGACATATTTTTTCTAGAACGTTCAAATGATAGTTGGCCCTAATGCAATTTATTAGGCTGCTGTCAATTTCATTTGCTCGATTCAAAGCAAGGAGGCAGATTGTAAATCAAATTATGTCGTACAGGTCAGAGCGTGCTGCGAGACAAGCAGCCCTCCGTGACAAAGCTGGCCGAGGAGCAGTGCACCTCGGCCGGCGCAAGCAGACAACTCCCTCCCCTTTCTCCGCGCAAAAACATGGCACCGAGGCTATCAGTGTCGGATGTACAGTCTCCAAATTACAGCAAAAATACAGTTGTATTATTCACGAAAGGTGCTTGCATCCTATCAAATATGAAAATACGTATCCTTACGCGTTTGTTACAATGGATATTTAAAAACAATAACAGAAATCAGTCGTCGATTAATAAACCATTGAGATTATCATTGATATTGTTTGACGTCGATGTAAAATAAAACTGCGTATTACTGCGAATAATAATTTCCGTAATTATACAAATGTAGTAATATATTTTTATTTCATGATAGTAATTCATCTATTTGTTCAGCAGCCCACACAGTCTGTGTATTATTTTAGTTACAGCGAACGTATGTAAAATGCACAGTATGCTATCATGTTAAGATTATACAGCTTTATTTAATTCAGTGATATTTTTTTAAAAAAAGAGTATAAAATGACTACTTACTGGCATGTTAAATCCGTGCATAACAATAAATTAAAAGATCACAAAACACTGGGACTGAGGATGTACGCCCGGGTGAGACGCCCATTTAAAATGGAAATATGAAATAAAGCATGTGGCTATGAGATCCTACAGTATTTCCATCTGAGGCGGAGCAGTCGCCCGCTGCTTCAGTCTACGGGTGGAATGGGACCGAGGCTTCCGGCCTGGCTGGATCGCGGCTCGGGTCTTCAACCAGCGGTTTCTCTCCCCGGTGCAACTGCGTACCTCGCGTCTCGAGCAGGGTAAACACGCCCTCCCATTGGTGGGATACCTGCATGTTAATGAGCCCGTTGCCGCCCGCCCGGGACAAGAAGCTCTGTGATTGGTCGGCAGCTCAGGCCAATGGCGTCCTGACTGGCGATGCAAAACAGAGAGAAAAGCGGCAGATTTAAAGAGCTGGGTAGTCTCACAATGGAGCTCAGTGCAGCCTGAGCACAGCCTGAAATAATACAGCACTGCATTCATGATGTAGGCTGGTCCATGTAAAAGTGAATAAATGCTGGCAATTGGAAAAATAAACAAACCTTCAAAAGTCCACCAATTGAGCTAAACAGAAAGATAGTAAACAGCAGTAATCATTCCATTTTAAATTACATTTATAGGAGTTTTAACAATGGATACTGCTGGCAAATTCACAGGACATTAATGTGTGATTCATCATATAGCAGGGATCCCCACTGTTCAAAAAATACAGTTCCATTTTGTGTAGTATATGTAATGTAGCAAATGTGGTATTTGTACATATATGTCGATGGTAATATAAGTAAAGATAGAATCATCTGACCTGTTTGTCATATATACATATATTTTCTGTTATTGTTATTATTGTTGTTACTACTCGTGTGTATGTACAATGTATACAGTCTCAAATAGGTTATACAAATACGTTTAATATTTACAAATGAATGAAGCACCTGTATGCGAGCTTCTGATTGGCTGGCACTGTGTCAAAGCATTGTCAGTCATCGAGTGTAAACAAGACTCTGATTGGCTGATAGCCAGTCCGCATTCGGCTGATCTGGGGAAAAAGGCAATAACTGGCCGCGCGGTTTCAAGGCGCCCCCTGATAGATGATGAAAGGGGATAAGAAGGAACGGTGTCCAGGCCACCCAAAGGCGGACCCCTGTCGGCCCTGAAGCCAAACGAGTCAAGCGTGAATCAAAGCGAATGCGGCACAGGGGGAAATTATATGTTGGATGTTTAGAATAATCCAGGTTCTTCGGGTAAATGTGGACCGGCGATGACTAGCCATTATGAAAAGTTAGACGTGAAAACGAGCCTGGGACGTTTGTGGAAGGGGGTGGGGGATCGCCCTGTCCAAGTCGGCTTTCATGGAGAAAATCTGCATGGAGGCTCTCACCGTGTTACCGTGGGGCTGCACGAGGTTTGTCGTAGTGGGGTAATGCGGTGGAATTAAAAGCCAGTGTAATTTGTTTTTTGAAGGAAATAATTCGAGTGAATCAGTCGGTGTCCTCCCATGTTTGCAATAGTTGTGGTCTGGTTTAATTCAGCAGGTTGAGATGAGGGTGTGAGCAGTTTGTCCATGCAGGATGTCGAGCAGGATGATGTTGAATGTTTTGTGGTTAAATTATCTGGAATATGCACAGTCGGTTTGGCATGTCTGCATGCAGGAGAACACGTCCCCCATCGAACCTGTTCTGTGCATGAATAATTGTCTGCCACTTAAACGTGACTATTTAATTTTTTGTTTTAAGTTTTTGTCACAAAAACAAAACAATACACGATTTACTGCCTTTTGACTGCAAATAAAATATAGTTGTAGGTTATTCACATTTACCAAATCATATGCATTAAATTGCTGATGTTTCTTTTTTTGTTCCAAGCACTCTAAGTAGTTCAGGAATAATAGGAAATTATTTTTTCCCATATTGTATATATAAATGTTATGTTTTATTTGTTACATTCTAATCGCTGTCACTCACATGAATGAATGACACATAAATAAAATAAAATGTAGAAATTAATCAAGCATTTCTTGAAATTGAACTGGAGCATAATTGATTGTTTTAATTATTTGTGTTATTATTTTGTGCAAGTGCAGGTTTGAAACTATACAAATATTGTCTGTTTTGTTTAAATGCTTATTTGCTTTTTATCAGACATTATTTGGATTACATTTATTTCATCCTCAAATGAGTCTAAGAGAAGAGTCGAGGTTGGCTGCAAGCAAACAACACTCTCTAGTATGCATTCGCACGCACATGTACATACACACACACACACACACACACACAAACACACACACACACACACTTTCAGGCTGAGTGATAATTAAAGCGGAATGAGTGATTTCTTAAGAAAAAAAGGCCAGTTTTACTGTGAGGATTGTCCTTGATCAATGAAGCATTGATGATTGACAGCCTGTGCCTCCCACCCACGTCTCCAGGCAAAGAAAGGCCTCACGGATATTAAAGATGGACAAACTGGGCCGCGTATGCGTTTATTTCCTCACATAAAACACTCAGGATCACCAAAAAGCAGGGTATTCATGTGGAACGTTTGACATTGAGATGCTTGTAGGATTTCCTCCTCCAGATAAACGTATGCAATTTTGATGCTTAAACATAATGCTTTGTGTTTTTTTCAAAGAAAGGAAAAAAAGAGCCACAATGAGTGCATTTTTCATGAGGGACTGAGTATGATCAGTTTTGTCAGCCCTCAAATTACCATCTATTATTTTTAGTGGGCTGATGAGGGATCGCCTTTGACCTTAGTATTTGTGTGTTCGTGTGAGTGTATGCATGTGTGCAAATGGTCTGATTGTCAGCTGCTGCCTTATTGATACGGCACTGAAATAACCATACACAAATCAACTGCTGGAATTGTTTTTGCATAAAATTTTCTTTATGTTTAGCTTTGGTGGACTGACGTCTGTGAGTGTGTGTAGGTGCAGTTTAACTATTACTGGTAATGTAGTGACATAATTGAAGCCCCACTGAAGGCTAGCACAAAATGTAAAAGTGCATCTAACAATGATTAGAGTCGCACAACACTCATAAAATCATTTGGTCTGTTTGTTGGTGCAGGTTTTGCTGGTTGAAACATATTTCATTATTTGCACATTCTGATTTTAACCAGGTCTTCTTTGTTCACCGTATATACCTCCCCTTCTTGTTCAGCCTGAAAACAGAAATGTGAAGCATGAGCGCCCACAAACAGCTCTGGATGCACACACAGGCCACGTATATTTCTTGACAGCACATGTGGGATGAGCGAGTGAGTACAAACCCAGTCAAAACGTATAGAATGACTTTTAGTCCATTTAGTCACGTTTCAGAGTGATTTTACTCACTTGAAGCATGATGGACTTTAGTGAGTCTAAATACTCCAGCAGGACTTCATTCCTCCTAACACTGACATCTTCTGGCATGTGCCCCCCCCACCTTTAAATTCATCCTCCCAGGGAATCCAATGTCATATTTTAACCCTTTCTTCCCCTCACCAGGGATTACAGGCCTGTCTCTCGTGTAGCAGCACAGGTTCCATGTCTTAAGTCCCCACAAGTTGGAGGCTTCGGGTTCATTTCCACGCTGTTTTCCAGCTGTGTGAGTGCATGTGTCTGTAAACATTTGTGCATGTGTCACGCAATTGTTTGAGATGCAGCTCATGATCACGCTGCAGCCCCGTCGCCATTCTTATGGTGGGTTCATGAGCAACTGGGAGGTGGGAAAGTTGTAACCTCAGCGCCGAGGAGAGCTCACATTGGACAAGGATAGACAGCAATGAAAATTGGAGGCTTCTGAGAGCTCCAGGGAGTAAGTTTGACTTCACTAGACATTACAGATTTTATGGGTGAGACATGAAATATATTTGCTTCGCGAACAAATAAGTTGCTTCATTGTTTCACTGTTGTAAATTTGTTTTTGTGGTGTAATATTACCCTCGTGGACACTTTGTGGATGTTACCCCCAATACTGTCACGGATATTGACCTTGTGAGTTTCATTTCTTCTTGGTAAGAAAGAACTTGACAAGGTTGTTGTGCAACCCTTTTGTATTTTGCAAGCAGAAATAGAGAAGATTTCCTGGGGTTGACCACGTGCCCTGTTTGTTGTCATCATGTGAGCGCTCTCAGCTGGGAAGTGGGACCTTCAGAAATAGACAACTTTCACGAATCCCAGCTGCCTCAGCACATAAATATTGTTTAGAGCAATGAAAAATATTCCATTTTTCACCATGTCTGGTATCTGTACGCGTCATCCGATATCCTGTATGGATGAATGTGCAATATTTGATTGACCCAACATTAAAATAACCAACATGTATGTCACGTCATGTGTTCTCTAGAGCCTTGTGATCTCTGGTGTGTAAAACAGGGTTTAAAACATTGCGCCTTCCATGATTAAACTCGTCATTGATGCTCTTATACCCAACAACTGCAGTGAGAGGTGCTTGGGGACACTGGGGATTTGCACAATGCACCCATGGTCATGTGACCAAGATGGTAATGTCACTGAATGCTCTTCTTTGAGAGAAGAAAAGGGGGGTTGTAGTGTGATGGATTTCCGCCCCTCAGCTGCAGGTTTCAGCAGCATCACATGGTGAAACTGGGTGAGTGATCAGGGCCTGGTATCTCCCCAAACCAGGTCTGTCCACGGGACCTCTTCTTATTTACTGATGCTGCATTCATTTCACACAACTCGTGCTTTATCCTTTTCCTGTCATCACACTCTGAATGCTTGTTAGAGCTGATTTTTTATTCCTTATTTCTTTTGCTTGGGTGACAGAAAAAAAACACCACAGGATTTCTGGCAGTTAAAAGGTGCAAATTAAAGGCAGAATTGTGTCCAGCACACGTGGCAAAATAAAAGAGTGGCGTGTCTGTTAAAGCACGACTTCAATCACCAGCAGTCAGCTAATATTCAAGGAGGTGAGATCAGATAAATAAAACGGACCAAAAATGATCACATTTCCTTAAAGATGGTGGATGAGGCTTTACTTTCCATCCCAAGCAACACCAAACTTTGACAACAGCAGATCTTAATGGTCAATAATGTGAGCGATGAAGAAACCCGATACTAGTTTGTGACCAGGAAAATGAAACTAAGTGCAGCAGCAGAGGAACAGGGCCAATCAACAATGAACTGAACAATGAACAAGAGGACGCTGTAACTGGCAGATTAGTTAGTGCTAAACTATCAGCAGGGATTCAGAGATGGCAGCGCAGCAGCCTGGAACCGTAAAGGTCTAGCTCAAATGCCTTCCATGTCGAGTCTTACGTACACTCACAACAGCAATAACAAACCTACACAGACGTCCAAAAGCAAATGCAACAGCTCCTCATAACAAGCAGCATGTTGCAGATGTTGCAAAATGTAGCAGTCTTTTTTCAGCACCTCTCTCTGTCATACCACTACATCAGTTTATAGGACGTCTATTATATGCTTTTTGCATGAAGTGTCCCATTAAAAACACCATCCATCAGCCTCCAATGCTAGTTTTCATTGGCTGCTGTTTTGCCCCTTATGTCAGTTTAACTTTACATGACAACAGTTGACTGTAATCCTAATAGAAAAGTGATGTTGCTATGGTTTGGAGAGCTCACTTCCATGACTGCTATAATGGGGCTGTGTGGCTTGACGACCACTACAAAATAAAAATTTAGTGAAAAGCAACAGAATGATCCTTGACATGGAACGCACAGTAAAATTTGACACATTCTGCCCATGAATAGATGGTTGAGATCTTCTCTTTAGGACCTAGGTTCCATGTTTTTACAGTTACAGCGTATAATCAAGGTAAGCTCTGTGCATGTGTCTGCATCTGCTCAGGTAGTTTACGTATGCACGTGTGTCACTCACGCCTCTCTGACAAAGCTACTGCAGCAGGCAGAAGTAAATGTTACGTGGCTGAATGTGCAGGGAGCTGTGTTCTCTGTTCTCAGGAGGACCTGACACACGGCCTGGACCAGAGGATAGAATAATGTGTGGCACAGTGAATGGCTGCACATGCTCATTAGTATCATTAATCACCAGAGACAGAGATGCCTAATGATAGAGGGATTTCACGCTGGGAGGGGGGCACGATGTGACAGAGATTAAGGATTCCACCAGAATATTAGAATTTGGAGAATATATCTGTCTTTTCTGAATTAATTTATCTATTTTGGGCACCGCAGAGCCGGGCATCGCTCGGATTGTGTGAAACAAAAAATATTGTAATTCATATTTAATTGTCACTCTAAATTGTTGTATAATTCGACTTTATTGTGGCCTCACTGAAAATATTAAGGGAATTTAGGATGAGCCAGTTCCCTTATGGAAAAGGGTGATCTCCTTGGGGATCGGATGAAGTGAGTGACATTTTCTCTCAAGGTGTTTGAGTGTGAATTGAAGGATTTCTCTTACGGGCGTCCTGTGGCTGGTGTGCTAGCTGTTGCCCTCTGTAATGTGTGGCTAATGGGAGTAGCTGAACCTTGAAGCAGAAATCTGGGTGCAGAGTGTCAGTTGTAGCTCTTCTGCAACATGTTCAGCGGGAGCAAGAGGCCCTGAGCTCGGCCGTCCCCCTGCAGCAGCGGAGGCTCCGGGTATAGTTGTGCATCGTGAGGGCAGGCTGTTTGATCAGCACATATTTTTAATTGGCTCCCGGCACCCTGGAGTGTCGGCGTTGCCACGGAGTAGACCGCTACTGCACCTTTCCTAATTAAAATCATTACAAATTCCAGGCGCATCATAAAGGATTAAATGAGACTAGTATGTGTGTGTGTGTGTGTGCGTGCATGGGTACGTTGTCTCCTTGATGGCTAACATGTAGTGCTTAATTGTTTTCTTCTTAGTATTAGTAAATGAGGCAGACTGTCTGTAATCCTAGTCCGTCTATCAAATCGCATGAAAGAAAAATGTTTCAGCACCCTGCGCCACTGCGAAGGAATATTTATCCGTGCAGGATAAATTCAATTAAATAGGAGCATCGCAAAACTTCTTCTTCTGGGAGTGGTTAACCTGCAGTTTTATGTCTTTTATTGAATATTCACATGTGTCCTGCTGTGTGTAGTGAATTTAACGAGAGCAGTTTGTCTTCTTTGAAATAATTGATGTCAGACAAATTGTAAAACTCCACGGAGAATTATTTTGAAAGGCTCGAAAAAACAAATGATCTCAATAAATGCTGTATATAACTTGGCTGATGTTTTATTCATTACTCCTTCATTACTCCTTCCCCTAAACAAAGCTTAAATTTGTCATATGTCTACAAGGGCCACTTTGCCCTAAAGAAGAATAGAAACAAGGCAGCGTTTTTTTAGTCTGATAGGGGAAGTGAGAGTGCAGCGATGATCTGTGTCTGTTTGAAAACAAGCCCTTTCACACACACTCTGACTGGAAGAGTTAAGTCATATGATGGAGAAAAATACTACTGTCTGTGGGAGAGGAGATTTAATCGATGTCGAACATGTTCATAAATCAAAAGACGGCCAAAGGTCGTTTCTGTCAAGACAGCGAGCCACAAACTTTACGGACAACAGTATTTTTTTAACCGGCACTCTAAGGATTCAAGATCTCATGAAAACAAACATTACTTCATAAGATATAAATCAGCTCTAAGTGGACTGCAATCTAACAGTGTTTTTTTTTTACTTATCAAATATTAGATTGATTTAGAGGAAATTATATTCAGCTGCTTACTCTCAGATTATTCCGAAGAAGTCCAAAATTAAGGCTGGACCTCTAATATGGGGCCATTTTATGATGAATATCTCAAGAGAACACGATAACGACCCAATACATGAGTGTTGGATGTGAGATGAAGCCATTAGCTACGGCTATCAGGACTGAAACTGTCACTTGTTGAAGTCGTTAGGAGGTTCACAGTTACACTCATCGTCAGTGGACGGTCCAGCAGTGAACCTTTGAATGACATGTGTTCCTTTCACCATAAATCACATGATGTTGTTGCTCACAACAAGCCCAAGAGGAGTGAAAGCAGAATTTGTTCACCCTTTCTGGGACATCATTCTCATGTGGAGGGGGTATATTTGCGGAGCATGATCACTTGGTTCCTACTGCCTCAAGAGGGACAGACAACGCAGACGTGGCAGAGGAAAGAAAGTGAAAAATGAATAGGAAAGATGAGTGAGGGTGTCTCCTCAAACCGTCGCTGCTTCCTGTCCGGAAAAGTCCATTCATCATTTTCACATCTTGGTGTCACGGCTTACTTTGGCAATAGGCAGAGGTGTGGCAAAGATGACACACAGGATTGATGGGATGCAGGCGGGGGTGGCTAGCGGGGGTTTCAGGTTGAAGATGGTCGAACCAGATGTGGCGTGAGATGGGGCCGGGATGGACCCCAAAAGGGGATCTGAAGGTCATGATGTTACCAGGTGCCCCCCATTCACAACATCCAGTTGCAGACACGTGAACGTCGGCCATGCAGATACTGATACTGCATGTTGACCAACATGTGCATGTTACGTCTAAATGTGTTTGGTATCCACTTAGACAAAGATAGGACATGTCGTTTTACAGCCACAATTTACCCAACAACACAGCCCGTTGATGTCAAAACAACTGTTTGGGGTTTTTTTTCTGTGTGAAACATGAACAAAAATAAGCTCTGCACAGCATGAGTCAGGAGATTTATTGGGTGTGAAATGACTTAAAAAATTAGGTACATCATGTGGAATGTCTCCGAACGCTGTTGATGTGTCCCAACTAAGGGACTGCATCTTTCAGAAGACTTTAGTGGGCTGGATATGTAGTCTTCGTAGACCAAACAATTTCCCTCCCTGTCAGGTAAGGTTCCTGTCACCAAGCAACCACAGTCACTGGTGATTACCATAAAAATCAATATTGTGTGCTTTATAATTTCTTTATTATTTGAGTTTGGAGGAAATGAACATACGTCAACGCCACTGCCGACTTGTGCAGAGTAGACAGCAGGTAGTAATGAGACATTTAAGCTGTGTGATGTAAATGTACCGTGCATTGAAGTCAAATATCATCTCCAAGAGAAATTCACAATGTTTATTCTTTGTGTCATGCTGGGGATGTCTAAAACAATTTCTATGGATGTTTACCAGTGGGTGCAAAGAATCTTTGGAGAATGTGGTCCTATCCACCGTGTTGCCTCTTTGCCGGGAAAGTCGCATTTGAACAGTTTTTGTGTCAATCCGCCTTCAAACATGGTGTTTGAAGGACACGACCTCTGATGAGGACATCGCTTTTTGAGGCTCAAACAGGCTAAGCTTCTTTATGTATTCACTACTTGCCAGGAGAAACTGTAACATGACTGTTAGAAGGGATCTCATCATTCCTAAGTGGCGTCTGCAACCGACACTCTACCCTTCATCTTCAGCATCGTCTTATCAAAGAGGTTTTGATCATAGCATCTGTGTTATTGAATTGCTGGGCAACATCAACCGTTGTATTTTGTCCCTATAAATAAAGTGTAAATAAAGTTGACATTCTGGAGCCTAGCACCAAGGTGTTCTTCTGCAATTGTGCTGCTACCCTAGATGCAACAACTGCTTGTCTCTCGTCTCTTCTTCTATCATTGGTGTGAGGGCTTTACAACCCCTAACATCTTTTTGGTCCTTTGCGTAAATCCTGCATCCTCCGGGTCAGTGCGAGGAGCAAAGGGGCGTAATCCTGCGTCCTCAGTCCCACAACATCGGCAATAATATCGCTGTAACCCAATGTTAGTAAAATGTCCGCACAAAAACTTCAGAGATACCGGTTCCGGACAACGTGGCTCATCCGGCTCTTGACGTCCAGTTCCGGGAGCTCCTGTAGAAGATCCAGAGGTTCCGGTTCCAACGGTCCTCGTGGCTCTAATCCGCTTGGGATTCCCTCGGTTCGGCACCAAAAAATGTTAGGGTGGAGAAAACCAGCCAGCCACAGGGGAACCGCAAACCCCCGCGGCGGAGATGAAAGGAGAGACAGGAGGCAAGGTGGACCTTGGCAAGGGCAGCAGCCCAAGTGAAGCAGGACAGCGCGGCAAGCTGCACCGTACCTACCACACCGGGGCAACTGACAAAGACCCCACTTGGGTCACTTTATTGATGGTGGTCAGACAGTTGACAATACAGGCAGCTGTTGTTGCTAGGTGACGCAGGATATCAAAGGACACTTTGATATCCAGGTGATGTGGCAGTTGAGAACATCATGAAAGGAACCTTTGATCCCTCTAACAATGATACAAATATCATTTGAAAAAAGGACGGATTTGTTTCTGTTTTTTGTTTCGTCTGCCCCTAAACAGAGCTGAAAGGGCCTTGCTAAAGCTCATTCCCTCTATGTTGAAGATGGAGGCTGGCAGGTCCACATCGCTTTTGTGATACATACATCTGTATTGCTGAACTCCCCCTGGTGGCAAAGACCTCTGTGCCAGGCAGATAGAAACACATGAAAACGTAAAGCGGTAATGGATCTCAAACTGCATTAAATTAGAGCCAAACATAATATCAAAAGGTGTTCTCTCCTCCTCTTTCACTCGGCTGTGCGGTGTAGTCCCTGCTGGCACCAGGCGCACTCTGACGAGCGTGCTGCTCCCAACTCAGTAGCTGATCAGAACCAGGTGGATAGGCCACCATGTGCTTTCCATTTGCGCAGGATGTAAATGGATCCAATTAGATCCAAATGCACAACCTGTCAGCCAGGGGGAAGTGGCAGACTTTCAAAGGCCAAAAGATTATGGATGGGATTTGGAATCTAAACTTCACTGGAATCGTGCCATTAAATTGGTTGATGTGAAACTATTCAAGTGATTCAAGTTTTCCTGCCGACTGCGTGTTCTTCTGTGGGCATCTGTCACACATCCTCTCCCAAATAATCATTAACACCTCCCCCTTCTTCTTTCTCTTCCCATCCATCTCTCACTCCTCTCTTTCATCCACACGCATATAAATGCAGCGGTGCAAACGGCATACATAAAGCAGTATATACCCTCAGACATACTGCCAGTGGACTTGCAAACTCGCCTGCATTACAACAAGGAGCTCCTGCAGCTTCGAAGTCCAGTGGCTCCATCAGTCATGGCTGTGAGGAAGCACAGCTATAAAAACTAAACACTTCCAGCAAACTGACCGACTGAAAAACGTCTTTTTTTTTTTTTGTATTCAAGCAACGTGCTTTCTTCTGTTGGCACCTATGGGTCTTTGTGTATTCGTTAAATCAAGAGAAATGAAAGCATGATGAAGGAAAATGATTGGCACAGGGTTGGTCATACAGTATTTAAAAACTTTGTCAACATAATCAGGCAACGCTGATGTCTCCGATTTAGACTTAAATAGTGCTGGGGAGAAAACTGTGAACTCGCCAATACCAACAATGTTTCGTAGTTGTTGGGTTTTATTCCACGCACACCACGTAGAAGTGAATCAATGGCACATTTCTGAGCCGTTACTATCAATCACCATTGCTTAAGATACACTAATGAGCTCATTAGATATGATGAACAGCCGATTGATTGCAAAATGGGGCAAGTAAAAAGTAAGATGTAGCGAGGTAGAAGGTGATGGAGGAGGAAGGAAATGGGTCTCATGGATCTCCAGAAAGAAGGATTGCAGAGTAAAATTAAATGAGGAGAGAGATGTGTCTCGCTACATGTCAAATTGTGTCCTGTCCGTATTGTCACCTGCACAAACTCCATAAAACACAATGACAAAACCGACAAAGCCTAAACGCAATGCTGATTCTAACTCCAGTTATTATGAGCGCATCTGTCACTGGCAGAGCTGAAATCCATCCAGCACGCAGCTTGATAAGACAAGAGGAGAAAACGAGTAAAAAAGAGACGGACAAAGGATGAACAGAAGAAAACAAAGTGTGTGTTTGTCGGGGACGGGGGGGGGCGATGCAAGTATAAACGATGTGATTTGGGCAGACATTCGTTCCCCCTGGGCGAGCTTGATAGGTCATTCTGTCTGAGTCAGGGGTCTGTAAGAGGAACCCGCAAGGGTTGGGTTTTTAGCCGCATCGAAACATGGAAATACGTACGAGAAGGTCAGTATTAAAAGCAGGAGACTGTGTTTCTGCCGATGAAACCGATGTGCTCAGAACTCCAGCTGCTGCCAGTTGTGGATATCTGCACTAGCGGACGTGTGTGCCTGTTTGTGGGGGAGGGGGCGTCAGGGATACATGATGATGAAGACCATAGTTCTGTGGCGGATATATAGATATAGATATCAATGTGTGTATGTGTGTGGAATGGGCTCTGATTCACTGTCTTATGTTGAAAAGCTGATCATAAGCAATACAGCAATACACAATACACGTTCAAGTGGAATTTCACAAATATTGTTTTTAAATGCACTTATATGTTTGTGAATATTCACAAATGAAAAGTCCAAAAGGTGATCTCAGTAATATATATATATAAA
>CAAKHB010002456.1:194526-211767 GCA_901007665.1 Aeoliscus strigatus
TGTGCCTGTTTGTGGGGGAGGGGGCGTCGGGGATACATGATGATGAAGACCATAGTTTTGTGGCGGATATATAGATATAGATATCAATGTGTGTATGTGTGTGGAATGGGCTCTGATTCACTGTCTTATGTTGAAAAGCTGATCGTAAATCGTTCCGATACACTTTGATGACTTGGACGAACAACAGGCCATAATGATCGTCAGCAATACACAATACATGTTCAAGTGGAATTTCACAAATATTGTTTTTAAATGCACTTATATGTTTGTGAATATTCACAAATGAAAAGTCCAAAAGGTGATCTCAGTAATATATATATATAAAAAAAGTTTTTTTCTTTTTTGCACAGAATATAAAAGCTGATGAGATATATAAAGCTATAAAGCGTTATGAGAACCCAGGAGATGGCAGATTAAAACGTGCAAGGGCGATTTCCTCCTATAAAGCTCTACAACTGTGCTGTGCTCCACAAGGCAAAGAAAATCGTCTGAATAGATTTCTACAGACCAAAGCCACTTCACAAAAGGGAATAGAAACCAAGTCAATCAATGAAGGCTCCAACAATGATGAGCATGGAGTGAGAAATGCTTTCAGACACAACACGTGTGCGAAACATGCTTTAAACATCTTGTAGCATTGAGCAGGAAAATCATGGTCATCTCTCTGAATGTTAGCCGCTGCTTTCTTTGTGTGTGTGTGTGTGTGTGTGTGTGTGTGTGTGTGTGTGTGTTTTAATGTCCTGTGTGTATTTGTGTTGAAACGTTCACTATTGAATGCGTAGATTCAACAGAGCACCTTGCTCCTTAAATGCCAATGAAAATAAAGTGAAGGAAACTGTAGGCACTCCGAAGAAACCCAGAGAAAAAAAACCCAACAGAGCGAGACAGAGAAAGCCAAACCTCCCAGCGCCAAGAGAGACTTCATAAGGTTTAGTAGCCCTCCTCTCAAATATATGGAGGCCGTAAATCCTCCACTTAATGTCCTTTGGGCTCCACTTTTTATGGGTGGTGACAATGGCAGTGAGTGAGTGACTTCTCTCTTAAAAAAAAAAAAAATTCTGTTAATCAACACACTCCAACGTTCACTTGTTTGCCATCGCAGTAATGAAAGTCGACATCAGGCCCGGCCGCACTCCGCAAGACATTCATGGGAATGTGAAATATTGTGTTTCCACTGATGTTTGCAATGAGCGAATCATTCAAGACAACGACATCTGTGACATCTACTGGTTAGGTCTGAGAGTCCAAGCACCGATCTCACCCCTCCCTCAGGAGAGTCTATGCTATGGTTCCCTTCTCATATTTACAATGGATAGACAGACAGAGTGTCTGAGTTTGGGCATTTCTGTAATTACGTTCTGTTAACCTTTCTGTGTACACACCGATCAAGGCTTTGTTGATAACAAATACTTTTATTTGTGTATATATTGTGCATGATAACCTATTTCTCGACGCCATCATTCACTGTTGCATTGTTCAACTGCAGTGAACACGGGCAAACAATACTCCGGCCAAGGATTACTCATTGTTTTCCTTGGAGAACTCTGTTTTGTCCATATGTGCATTACTGCCTCGGTCTTTGTGATGTCAGCCTTCTCACACCACGTTTCTGCTTGTTCACATTCAGTTCCGATGGCTCATCAAGTTGTCACGCCCTGACAGCTTTTAAAATATTCCTTTCTTTATGTACGGAGATGAGGCTGTTTTTCTTTCCTGCGGTGCGTCGTAAAATAGTATCCTGAATAGACCAAAAGCTGCGAGGAGCGTTCAAGGCCAAGTGAGCTGGTTTGATATTGGTCGAGGCCTTCGGGGTGTGATGCCACGTTGAGGTAGGTGTTCATTGAAAGTCTGCCTTGGGTTTTGTATGTGTGAAGACAAAGGGGCTCAAGAGGAAGCTGCGTGGGAGAGAGAAGGGAAGGATACAGGAAAAGAAAGTTTGGTCACCATGGCCTCGGTTTCACGTTCGACAGAGGAGTGATCATCTGCTCATGGACGTGATAGATGTCTTTAATAACCTCTGGCTGCTTTTTTAGCGTCCTCAAGGATTTTCTGTTATTAAGAACTAGGGCTTCTTATGATGATCACCTCTTTCACCATCTCCCACATTCTGCTGGGCATCAGTCCAGACAGTCAAAATAAACACAAAGTCAAAAGCCCCCCTGGCCTTCTGCTGACGAGACAGTTGACTTGTGGACGGTGCCAGCGTGTCTCAGTCCTGACCAAGGATGGAGTGGCTTCGCAATCGACGAGCTGCGAGGAAACCAAACATCCTGCCCAGTGATCACCTGTTGAGTGCGCTGGAAGATGGATATGACTGGATCACATTACAGGATCGATGGCACAAGCATGGAAATGACATGGTTGTAATAACAAGAGGCAGGAAGCACGAGGACGCTGACGACGACGGAGGCACACGTCGTGGGATAAATGTCCGTGGGAGCTGTAAGGACTCATGATCATTACTACTGCGAACCAAAATGAGAACATTTTATTACGCCTCTATTTCTTGTATGGATAACTATTACAAACACTCTCCGTTAGTGTGCCTAAGTAGTTCCAAGCTCCATCACCGCCGTAGATTTGTTGAGGGCCCATGTTTTATTAATTTGCAGATGAGCTCAGCTATTGATGGCATTGGCCGCCCATGGGTTCAATTAGGATAATACAGAGAGAGGGGCAGATTATGGGCGGCTATTTAAGTGATAGTATATCTCTTCCTGACAGTTATAGTCCAAATGCAACAAATTGCACCTTGGTGGCTATAAGTGGCGCCACATCATTCCTCTGGTGATGGAACGTGGCAGAGTGGCGGGTTAGCCATCGAGCAGGCTGTGGGCCACAAACACGGATCCCAGTTCCTGGGCCATTTGGACAACAGTGGTCTACATGGTGTTGCGCTGAGTGAGCGCTCTACCCACCCAACCGACCCCAAACACTCCCACCTAGCAGGAGTCGCTCTAAATCCCGGCTCCAGTGCACTCTCAGGTTTGAGAGCCTGTGGGTGTCGATGTCATGTAAGCAGCATGCTTTGAAAATACGAGTCGTGGTGAGTGACTTGACTCAGCTTCAGCAAGAGCATCTCACAAGAATCGGTAAAAAGAGGAACTTTTTTGGCCGTTGGGACCCAAAAAAAAAAAAACGCTCACAGCCTTTTTCTTGTTTTGTGGGTCGGACATCAAATGAAACTTTGCTGCGTAGTGAAAACTCTGTCTGCTGTACACCGTTTGTGGAGCACGGGGTGTGAAATTGAAAGGGGAGGCCATGAAGCTGAAGTGGAGCCTCGGTGCAAAGCGGACAGAGTATGCCGTTATCTGAGTTCTGCTTTCAGTCCGTTCGAAACATTAAAAGTGCGTACAGAGGGGTCAAGCTGTAACAAAAGTGTTTGCTTTCTTTTGCTTGGGGAAGTGACGAGTGTTTCTCAGCTACACTGGAGTAGCGTGTTTAGACTACGGTCCCTGAGATAGTGCAGTGCCCCCTCTCCAAACCCTGACAGCACCAGTGAGGACTCTCAGGAGCAGTGGAAGCTCGTTCGAGGAGGATGAGGAAGGAGATTTTGTTTTTACTGAAGTCTTCTCAGGGTGCTGTGCAGCTGCATTCATACTGTATATTTTGTATTAACAGCCTGTCAGTGCAGCAGATAAAAACTCAACCACTTTGGTCAGGAAAAAAAAAAATCTCTGTCTTATATCATCTGAAAACACAACTTTATACGACTAAGAAACAGTTTGACGAGAAACGTTGCCCAAAGATGTGCATTTTTGTCTTCTGGTTTTATGAAAACTGAGGACTCTTGAAAGAATATGAAACACTCTCAAAATAAATCCCTAACTTGAAGAAACTTTCAAAATAAGTTGCAATCTCAAAATGCTACGTTTTCTCAACATTGGTTCTCAACATTCTCTTATACTGGGAAATATGCTTTTTTGAGAAAATGTGCCATTGTTTTAAAATAAATACAAATATGAAATAAGTTTTAAAAAAGTAATTATTTGGATTCATCACTACTCAAATTCATACTCAATTTCATTATCATTACCATTATCATAATTGTTGTTATTATTATTATTATTATTAGTAGTAGTAGTAGTAGTAGTAGTAGTAGTATTCAACATATGAATTAATAATGAATTAATATTATTATTAAATAACAGGAGTGGGACCAGCTTCAGTGACAGATGCCCCCTGTGTCCCCACTCTTATTCCAACATTTCTCCATTGAATACAGAATCAATTTAACCTTGCCATCAAGATCTCAGTCTGCTGTAGAATTTGACAGGAACATTCCCTGAACTTCCATCCAGCTGCAAACCTTGACCTGTGACGTGCCTGATCCTCCCGACCCACTAACCTTTCCTCCTCCTTGGCTTTCCTTGAACCTCCTCTGCTCCAGCCCAGACGGGGCAGTAGGGCATCGCTAATGTGCACGCAGGGTCGTTCATTCTTAGCATGGCGAAGGGGGCAGCGGAGCTTTGCTGTTTGATACTTGCTGAAATGTTGGTGGGAGGCAAAGCAGATGTTTGTGTTGGCTGACGACGGGTAAGCAGCGTACTACTTGCCAACCCAATCACCATCACATACCAGGCAGCAGCTGCCCAAATACATTTCATCCAGAAACAAAGTGTGACCAGATCAGCTTTACCTCGCCGTTACCTCCTACCCCCGCATCCCTTTGGTCCCTTTCTTCACATATATGTTCATAACACACTAAAGGACTATTCTAGAAACACTTCCCCAAAAGGAATGGTGAGATGTTTGCTCGAGATTTCAGACGGCAAAGTGTGAAAGTTGAAGGTAAACTGGACTGTGATTAATATAAGACATGCAGTCCGCCTTGTTGCTTCTTGAGAATGTTCGCTGAGCTTTTTTGCCTTTGAGGAGAGATGGGAATCTTTGCAGAAAGGACACAAAGAACAGGAGACGTGGAATAACCCAGATTTTTTGCTGGCCACGGTAAAAATATAGCAATGTATGCGCATACATAGACCTCAGAACAAGGACAGTTCATTTAACTCTCTCCTGCCGCTCCACTCAACTGATGCGAGCCATTCATCACCGCCCACCTTCATATCTGTGAGCTGCATGGGAAGGACATTCTGTGTATGAATGTGTGTTTGTGTGAGAACAGACTGGAGAATGTCTTCCATGAAGCCCCCCCCCCGCTTTGATTTGGTTGTTGTCAGATTGAATGAGGTTCTGTTTGGTTTGGAGTCTGCTGCCCTCTGCTGAGCTATGCGTGAACATCTGTGCATCTCACAACCTCTGCATTTGACGACAGCGCTGGGACTTGATTTCCACCCTGAATGCTCTTACAGTCAAATGTTAGCATCCACATACATTTGGTAAATTTGTATATTTCTACTTTCTATGTTTTGAATCCTTCACACAGGCCTTTCTGATTGGCTCAGTGGATGAGTGTGGATTGTTCCGGGCACATTTTGTATTCGTAACATGCAGAAAAAGTCACGTAGTTTGCATTAGTTTGAACTTTTTTAAGTGTTACTTGTTGAAAGCGTTTTTAACTATCACTCTTCAGGCACAGCACACACTTTTAGGAGGTTTTCCTCTTCCTGTGAAAAACCTCAAACAAACAAATAAGTTTACTTAGGATTAAATTTATAAATGAAAGCTACTTTTTTCAAGGCTGTAGTTGGTGTCACTGTAGAGGACTGTGAATTAAAATGACAAATTTTGAATTTTGTAGGAGCAGATTAAATCAAAAGTAAATACGATAAGAGGTTTGTGTATTTTCACAGAGGCCAATTTGTTAATTTCATGTTTTTATTCAAAAACATTATAAGAGAGAAACTAAATTGCATCCAGGCGGATCTAAGATCAGGTGTGAGGATACAAAAAGCCCCCCAGAGAACATGAAGTTGACTCATGACTTATTTGTTCCTCTCTATATGCACAGGAGATAATAAGCAGCAACACGTGTGAGAAGAAAGATTATCGTCGGCCCATCTGTTATCTCTAACTTAGTGGGTTGGAATCAGAGCAGGCAGGTAATGAGGAGCCACGGTGGTGAAGGGAACTGGAGTTCCGTGTGGTGCATTAATGTATGTAATCTGTTACTGCAGCTGGGACAGGACAAGGACAAGTAGTCAGTTAATTAAAGAAACCCTTCTTTGCTCCTCCCTTGGACACAGGTCACACCTCATTAATGATGCTCTCGATGCATGGGGAGTCACGCTTTAATGGCTATTAGGAGGACGGGGCGATAGAGGGAATTCCTCTTTGCAGATAAGTGAATAGCACACAACCCTAAATAAGCATTTTCACTTTGATAATAATAACGGCGATAATGCAAATAAAACGTTTGACATTAAATACCCTCTGCTGATACAAAAGATGCAGCATCTGTTCAAAACAAATAACTTTTATTTTTGAAATGAATCACTTAAAAGAAGGTCAATGGCATGTTCATCTCAATGTACATTACAGAATACAAAAAATATATATAATTGGAAAAAAATAAACCACAACTTCAAACTGCTTCTATTTCTGTCGCACCAGTCCAGAAATAAAACCAAAAGTGAAAAGCTGGGTTCTGGGATCGGCAGAGAAACCGAACCCTCTAAGAAAAAGGAGAGAGAGGCACAACCTTCCGGTCAGTGCTTGTACCTGGATGTTCAGTGAACAGGGACACTTGTACGGAAACACACAGGCAGAGAGGCTCGTCTGAAACATTACGAATCACATCCTGGGAATGACTTTGTTCCATGGAATCTTCTGGGCACGAGTACCACAAATTGAAATAGGACTGTTTTGTTTTCTCTTTTATTATTATGACAACAAGAAAACCTACAAGAATGAGGATTAAAATGATTTCATGATCTCAGCGTAGATGCATCATCACTCACGACAGCCAACATCACTGACATTTATTGTCTATTAGTTTTTATAGCTGCATAAGTTTAGGACGTGGTGTTACAACACCGTCAGCTAATGAAAATTGAACTGTATTATAGTGACAACAGTATCAGAGGAAAAGGGGGGTTTTGTTGAGATCATGAAGTGGGCCGTTTCACAAAAAGAGAAACTGAATTATGAAAATAACCAGACTATGTTCACAGCAGTGGCAAAGCTTTTTCACCCAGATACATTAGTTTTTGAGAAAACAAGAGATGTTCTTTGAAAAGTTTCAATGACCGTAGAATATATTTGGCAATCTACAGACAAAACTTGAGAGAAGTGGCGTCTGCGCTCCCCAGTGAAGAAATCCCTGTCTGAATATGAACGAAAATGAGCAACTCTTGACAAGTGCAACTCCTCCCTGAGACTGGACCATGTACGTACACAGACATCAGATTGAGCATCATCCAACCCCAGTGCTCTACCAGGAGACTACAGCAGTCACACTGACCGGCCTACAATTGTCTGGTGTGATTCTGCAGCTTCACTAGCACTGGTTTCCTTTCATACAACACTGGAGACAAACAGGAAGTTCTTATCAACCAGTCACTAGAGGAGCTCACTGAGCAGCATGTAAACCTGACTGGTTAGGAACAGGTCCATCTAACACATGTTTAAGTTGATCACATTTATTATTGCTAAACGATACACCGCTCCCCCACGCCTGACCAGGAACTGGTCTCCATCCAAACACACGTAGAGAACAGAGCTGTGAACGTCACAGGAACTAGAGATGGGTGAGGAAGAGCTAAGTGAAGTAAATCCACGTGTGACGCTCTGACAAGCTTCAGGGAGGTCGGATGGTCATCGTGCCTCTCTGACCTGGCCTCTGCTCTGCAGGCTCTGGAAGTGGGCCTCCTTCAGGATACGGTTGATCTGCTGGTAGGACACCAGGTCTGCAGGGCCAGCCAGTTCTGAGGAGTCGCCTGAGCTGAGGGGACTGCAGGGGCCGACCACACATCGACTGCTGCAGCTCCCGGCTGCATGTTCTAGACTGCTGATGCTGATGCTGCTCTCGCTGTTGGACGACTACAATGAAAGTGTCAGAATGGGCTGCGTGTCAGCATGTCTGTGTTACGACAAGTTAGCCAGAAATGTCGAAAGCGTATATGGTACATTCATTAGAGAATACAGTTCTGTTACATCCATTCATGTTTTCATTTCATTACTTACATGCCTGGGTACATATCAACAGATGTTAGTGTTCTATGGTCAGTGCTGGGAAAACTAACTATGATTGTGACTGAATGAAGACTAACGGATGTGTGGATGTCCCATGGTTGTTTGCTTCATGCTTATAAGCACACATCAAAGTGTCTTTTATTGGAAGACAATTTCTTTTAATTTCCCCTCAACTTCAGAACTTCATTACAGTATGATTTAGGACATCTTCCTGTTGTTCAACCAGTGAGCTCTAAATCAATCTACACTGATTAACATTTACACACACAAAAGTGAGCCAGACTCGGATAAATGCGCCATCTTTACTCTAATTCCAGACACAGTTTTGTGCTGAGATCATATGTACCTCAGAGTCCCAGGCATCCCGCCCAGGCTCAGGAGACAGAGGGTGAGCTCTGTTCTGCCTCTTGGCCTGTGGCACCAGGTGGCCACTCTCCTCATCTCCACCGCTATGCTGCCGTTTTCTATCAGAGAATTGTTACAAACACACATTGTACAATCACTGAGCAAAACAGGTGGTATGGGAAAAACAGCGATCGATTATGAAACCACAACTTGGAGTAAGATGCACAAACACAGACGTATTGTTTAATCCTGCCATGGTTTACGTACTGTATGAAAACAGCATCATCATCCATTACATAATGGTGGCCAATGGATGAACAAAACGCTTCCTTAACGTGAGCGTTTTGTCAACTGTACAAATGGCTGGCTAGCTAGATTTGATCGTTTGTTAACGTTGTCCAAGTATTAGAACTCACCTGTTTTCCGTCAACATGTGGTAGCACTGAATGCACCTAACCCGATGAATTTCCTCTGAGCAGACAGCAGAACCCGGCTGCTTGACGTTAGCGGCTCGTTAGCAGTGGCTGTCAGATGGCCTAGCATCTGAGTTAGCGAATTAGCTTTGTCGGAGAAGCTAATTGTTGGAAGCATTATGTGATCAAATTAGCCATGTCGGTAAAATGTACAACATTAGCATATATAAAACGACTACACTAACGCTGTACGCAGTTTTCTAGCTAAAATATAGAAGGTCGGGCATTGACAAGACAACTAGTCCACCTAAACGTCAGTACAAGCTAATGCTGACTGACAAAGTGTTAGCTAGCGACAACGTCCCAGCTAGTTAGGCTTGCTGATGCTCTTACACTGGCTACATCGAATGCTGTACAAACTCGCGTTGTTTCTTTCATACCCGTATTATAGTTAATACCCCATCGATGGAGTAAGATTACACTTCTTTGTATTTAACCTAACTAGTCCTCCTGACCCCGTCTACAATCAAACAGCCGTGGCAGTTTTGTTTACATGGCACTGCGGCTGCGCGGGAACACGCAGTGGTGCTTTCAATGATGTCGGAAAAAATACAGACTTCTTTGTGTACTGTGTATATGTACTGTGACATGAAGGATGATGTGCATTTAGAAGAAATGCTAATGATCGTCAGTATGCTGTTCATTATTGTTCTTCCGTGGACTTCAAATACGGTAAACAAATATGTTAAGGGATTGAAATTTAACAATTTACGAGTGTCCCTGAAGCGCTTCAAAGCACTCTGCAGTTGCATCAACTTGATTTATTGTGCTTTTGCAAAGTGATTTAATGTTATGTCCATTCTATAAGATACAGTATTTTCTGATCGAAAGAGAAGCATATTAATATAATGGCATGTATCTACTATACCCAAAAGATGTCGCTGTTTACAAACAGTTGCGTCTGAATGCAGTTTGGATGTCGTATTAAAATATTATCTGTGCCTTTAAAAAAAACATATATACCTGTAAAATTATAATGTCTGACTGAGTCATCTTGACTAAAATAAAGAAATAAACAGGTTTCCGGGTGGGGGAAAATGTGTTTGCATATAATTCTGTAGTGATGACGTCATCACAACCCGGAAGTTACACCCTGCAAGTTCAAGCAGCCAATAGAGGAGCAAGATGTGAGCCCCAGAAACCCGCCTCCGATGACTCAAACGAAGGACGGCTGAGATTATCAAGGATTCTCAGTGGCATCGGTCCCATCAGTGGAAAAGGAAATAATCGCAATGGGAACCACCGACTCCAAACTGAACTTCAGGAAAGCGGTGATTCAGCTGACAACCAAAACACAGGTAACACAGGTACTCGGATGAACACACGATGTACACATGAATGTGAGCGCGACGGGAGCGAGGAGCGCACCGCATCACCGAGGAGATGGGATGACATGGTGTATGTAGAAACAACACACACATGCACTGATCGGGTTGCATCCCATCGATGCATGCACATTATTTAGATCGTGTATACATGATTAAAAAAAAAAAAAAAGATGCGTAGGCTGCGTGCACCGATTACAAAGTGTGTCGTATTTACTGTCAAACGTGGGATTAAATGATGTCACATTCTGCGTGCGAATCCCCAAAACCTTCATCAGGCTGGGTGACATGACGGCCTGGTGAAATCAGAGCTGATGACGTTGCTGTGGAGATGTTTGCAGATGCGGCAGGTGCACGAGTGAATGCTCTGCTGATCAAACAGCTTGTGCTTACTCTGACATCACTCACTCCTCGGATAGAATACGTCCAGATGTGCAAAGTGCTGAATGATATTGAAGTACTGCCGTATTTCAAATATTATGGTGTATGCTATATATGCAAGTCAATTTTGTATATTTTTTAAATATACATTTATATTATGCCTTGTAATGCATGGACAGGACAGACAACCATTCACATTCACACCTACGGACAATATAGAGTGACCAATTAACCTCAGCATGCTTTTGGAGCTGGGAGGAAGCTGGAGTACCTGGAGAGAACTCACACAGACACGGGGAGAGCATGCAAACTCCACATAGAAAGATCCCAAGTCAGGAATCGAAGGAATCTTCTTAGGCGATGTGTGTATGTATTCCATACATACTGCAACCGACCTATGTGTGCATTATATGTTATACCTTATGTTACCTTATGTCATGTCGGTGACTGATATGCTCTCATCTGCCACATGAGACCTGATGTGTAAACCTTCTCTCCAGCCAGTGGAAGCTACAGATGATGCCTTCTGGGACCAGTTCTGGGCAGACACCACCACCACAGTTCAGGATATTTTTGCTCTGGTGCCAGCAGCAGAGATAAGAGCCGTCCGAGAGGAGTCGCCCTCAAATTTAGCCACTCTCTGCTATAAGGTACACGCTGTCTGAATGTGTGTGGGATCCTGCTTGTACTGAGGACACATGGCGTGGTCATGTTTTGAAACAAGGCAGGATTTTTTTCAGTTTCACGCTCTCTGATGATGGAATAAGTGAGTCAGCTCCCCTTCCTTTCTCTGTGCTTCCTGTCTGGCTCCCAGCTTCCGTTTGAAGCTGCCTATCAAAACAAAGCCCACTGGATACTTAAAGCTGAATTGGATTCAGACCCAGAACGGATTCAGAACGTTTTGTTTCCTTTGTTTAGATGAGGATAATAATGAAAAATAAATGAAACAATGAGTGAAAACAACACATCTCTCTTTCTCTCTCTCTTTATACAGTGTGTGTGTGTGTGTGTGTATATATACATATATATATAGTTTTATTTTTTTTAATTGATTTTTTTTTCTATTTGAAATTTTGAAAAAAAGTTAAAATAAATAAATGAATAAATAAATAAGTATATAACTTCTGACCTACATTAGATCTTCCCCCATTCTTGCTGACAGGTCAGACACGGAATCTCTGTAATCGTATAGTAAGTATAATCGTGTGATGCTCAGGGGAAGGATGTGTGCTCAGAGTCTGATAAGTACAATAAGAATGATAAGATAGTGTTGCAGTAAAAGAGTAATTTTGTACTCTTTGTCACCTTAGCTCAGTTCCTCTCACTTTCCCTCAGTATTTTGCATAAAATACTCTCACTTCATTTTTTTATATTCTTGTCCTGTAATTTATGTACAGTATATTGTTTGTGTATGTATATAGTGTATTTTTTTCTACTTCACTGATCAGGAACAGTGCTCCAAATTTCTTTGTAGGACTGAGAGTAAAAACCTTTCTGATTTTCTGATTCTGATTTCAGTTCAGTTCAGTCTGTGTGTTGTTTGCTGTAAATGAACTCAGGTTTGCCTCCTTTCTCAACTCGTCAGGCTGTGGAGAAACTGGTGCAGGGGGCTGAGTCTGGCTGCCCCACGGAGAGGGAGAAGCAGGTGATCCTGAACTGCACTCGCATCCTGACGCGCATCCTTCCCTACATCTTTGAGGACCAGGACTGGAGAGGATTCTTCTGGTCAACGGTGCCTGGAGCCGGACGGGCTGGGGTGAGTGGGCACTAATGACAGAAGTGCACTGACATGTCCTGATGATGTGGTTTGTGTCATGACGTGTCTGACTCCCTTGTTGCAAAACAGTGAATGGAAAATGGTTTCCTCATTCCAGCTGTGTGGAGAGCAGGAAACATGCTGCAAGATCAAGATGTTCTGGAGAAATTTCCTTAGAATCTCCACTTTTACCCTATTGCTTCAATTCACTAGTCTGGACAGAAAAACATCTAACTCTTCCGTCCATCCACCTCAGACAGATGAGCTGGATGATGATGAAGGAGCTCGACCCCTGGCTGAGTCACTGCTCCTCGCCATCGCCGACCTGCTCTTCTGCCCTGACTTCACCGTGCACAGCCACAAGAGAGGCCCAGTGAGTCACCCACTGTCCCTGCCCCTCATCACAATCCACACGATAATAGTCACTGCTCACGTTTTATGCCTGGCTGGCATTTATTACCTCCGTCAAGGAGGTTATGTTTTTGACATTTAACAGATTTGCTACAAGCGCCTATTCCTGGTGCACAATTTCCCAACTAACCTGTCACCCAGGTTTCTGTGACAAGAGAACAGATCATGACTGTTGATAAACTTTAGAGCAGGAATGTTACACGTCTGCGGCGGTGCAGATCACAATGAATGCTCTTCACAGATTCAGCCTTTCCTGCTAAACGGAGGTATTTTAGTACGACAGTTTTAAAGGAAGGACACATTGCAGCTGGTTTCTCCTTCTTAAATTACATGATGTCAAATGATTTCCTCCCAGTAAACGGGCCTCAGATACTTGAGTTGGTCTCGTAGATGTCAGGAACGTTGTTATTTTCGTGTTACTTTCTTTGTAATGAAGGACATCATACTGTTCTTCCAGGACTCAGCGGAGAGCATGCAGTCTATAGACAGCTGTGAATACATCTGGGAGGCGGGGGTGGGCTTTGCACAGTCCCCCCCTCTGAATTACATCCATGATCTGAATCGGTGAGTTGAGATGAATCGTACTAGTCTTGTCGGCTCAGATCATTCATCAGCCCCGTTCTGGTTTTCAGGACAGAGCTGCTGAGGTTGTTGTTAACCTGCTTCTCCGAGGTCATGTACCTGCCTCCCTCATCAGACAACAACGCCCTCAACCCTTGGGTGACGTTCTTCTGCTCCACGGAAAATAGGTGAGCGGTACAAATGTGTCAAGGCATCCACGCTGACTTCTCATGGCTAACGGCGGTCTGATCCCTCTAGACACGCCTTGCCTCTGTTCACCTCTCTGCTCAACGTGGTGTGTGCCTACGACCCAGTGGGCTACGGCATCCCCTACAACCATCTGCTGTTCGCCGACTACCGAGAGCAGCTGGTGGAGCAGGCCGTACAAATCCTCATAGTGGCGCTGGAGCACGATGGCGGGTCGCACCATCGGCCCGCCTCTCCATCCAGCATAGAGGAACACGAGGTTTGGCAGGAAGAAAGCACTTTGTCCGGTTTGGACTGTGATTTTTTTCTTTTAAACAGGGATCATTTCATTACGTGAAATCTTTTGTGCGCAGTCTGCCGGCCCTGAAAACCTGTTTGTGAATTATTTGTCACGGATCCACAGAGAGGAGGTATGATTGTCACATAGTTTCTGTAAAATCCACATCTCGCCTTCGCTCTCCATGAAGACCACTTGGAACAAAGCTCTTGTTGTGCTCACAAACCTGGCAGGATTTCGACTTTGTATTGAAGGGCGTGGCTCGTCTGCTGACCAACCCTTTGGCTCAGACCTACCTGCCCAACTCCACCAAGAAGATCCAGTTCCACCAGGAGCTTCTGGTGCTTTTCTGGAAACTCTGCGACTTCAACAAGGTTGGAAAGAACTAGACTGGACATGAGCGACTCTGATTATGGAAGAATGGTCCTAATTGTTGTCACATTTGTGTTCCTTTGACAGAAATTCCTGTTTTTTGTTCTGAAGAGCAGTGATGTGCTGGATATTCTGGTTCCGATACTCTACTACCTTAATGACGCCAGAGCGGACCAGTGTGAGTATTCTGATGTCTTTTTCCCAACGGTCTGGACACTGGAGAATTATATTTAGAATTCTTTATTGTAACGATATGAAACTATGACGATGATAGTGGATAGTTCAGTCATGGTGCTTTTCCACGCCACAGTTCCAGTATTTTTTTTTCACAGAAAATGAGAGAATAGAGACGGAGCAGGACACAATCACTGATGTACTGACTCACTGTGGATGGAATTCCATCCTGAATGTGAGACCTGAGAGATCTTCAGCGGTTTCAAGACATCGATGTCAAACTGTAGTTCAGCTAAAAATATCTAGAACATCTTTGTCATTCGCTGATGAAATTTCTCAAATATCAAGATTCCAAAAAATAGATTCAAATACGGACGGTGCTAAAGCTTCTGAAGATGGTTTATCCTCCCGTTGATGTGTTTCCCTCCTGGCTGCAGCCCGTGTTGGACTCATGCACATTGGCGTGTTCATTCTGTTGTTGCTGAGTGGAGAAAGGAACTTCGGCGTGCGTTTGAATAAGCCGTACTCCGTCCACGTGCCGATGGACATCCCAGTGTTCACAGGGACTCACGCTGACCTGCTGATAGTGGTGAGCCGCCTGCTGTTCATCCGTATTCATTTCCTGTCGGTGGATTCATGACAAACTCCTACAGCTGTCACCTTTGTTCCGTAGGTCTTCCACAAAATAATCACCACGGGCCACCAGCGTCTCCAGCCGCTGTTCGACTGCCTGCTCACCATTATTGTAAACGGTGACTAGCTCAGATGCTTCATTAAGTTTTACCATCTTCATTTCTTCATTCGACTCATCTGAATGTTCCTCCTGCTTCCGTTTCAGTATCTCCCTATTTGAAAAGCTTGTCCATGGTCGCGGCCAATAAACTGCTCCACCTGCTGGAGGCGTTCTCCACCAGCTGGTTCCTGTTCTCTGCAGCCCAGAACCATCACCTTGTATTCTTTCTGCTCGAGGCTTTTAACAATATCATCCAGTACCAGTTTGATGGTGAGAGATGTCTGACATGTGACTGACCAGTTCCTCCGACTGGACCCTTTGACAGCTTCCATCATCTGTCTTCCTCATTAACCTCCAGGAAACTGTAACCTGGTGTATGCCATCATTCGCAAGCGTAACGTGTTCCACCAGCTGGCCAACTTTCCATCTGATCCTGCCTCCATTCAGAAAGCTTTGCAGAGAAAGAGGAAGTCGCCGGATGTGATTTCGCGCACCAGCTCTCAGGAGACTGTGTCCATGGAGGGATCCCACCCAGCGGTGCCAGCCGAGCCTGGTACGCTGAAGGCCAGTCTGGTCGCCATGCCAGGTATGGGGTTTGTACATTCTTTGACACTTTGTTAATGAGGAGAAAAAACTAGTGCCGGTAGAGTCTTTTTCTTCTACCAATAAAAACAAACTGGTCTGTCATTGCTAACCACTTAAAATAAGAGAAGATAGATTTTTTAAAAATCAAAAAAATATAAAAAATAAGTCCTCCACAACCCCAAAAATATCACAAAATAATGAATACTAGTAGTAGTCAACATTTTTTCTATTTTTATTGTTTGGATGTTTCTTGAAAATACCTTAAATGTAGGATTTATATTTCACTGCATTTAACACTACTAAAAAAACTTTTTTTTAGTGGAGGTGCTCACTGAATCTCGTAGCAAATGTCATACACAAATAAAAGGTACAGAATGTAGAACCTACACTACTACAAACTATTTGATCAGATAACACATGGTTTCTCCTGCAGGCATTGATAAGCTGACAGAAAAGTCCCAGGTGTCAGAGGACGGCACCATGGTGTCCGTCCCAAAGACAGAGTCTCCATGCACAGTCCACTCAGATCAGAGCGCAGTCGCTGGAACGAGTGACACGGAGTCCAACTCTACCAGAGATAATGAAGTAAGTGTCTGTCAGAAACACAACTACTGAGTTCCACCTGGAAAGGAATAGAAGAATAGAAGTATAAGACAGTAAAAAGCACTTACAAAAATTGAATTAGTTAAATATCTCCAAACTGTACAAGTATTAAATAGAAATAAAAATCTAGAAATGTGTGATTGTGTGCTTGGACTTAATTCAAATGCATGTCAATGAATCGATTTCTGCACGTCAGGATGTTTTCTACACCGAAGCAGAAATGGAACGAAGACGTTTGTCAAGTGCATCTTCAGCATCATTTTGGGCTCCGACACCAGAATGGGTCAGGAGCTTCTTTTCCTGTCAGCGCTTTTGTTTTCTTTTTCATTTCTATTTGTCAGTGTGTCACTCAGATCCTCTCCTACCTGCAGGTCCTCTCCTGGAAGTCCAAGCTGCCTTTGCAGACCATCATGCGCCTGCTTCAGGTGCTGGTCCCGCAGGTGGAGAAGATCTGCATCGACAAGTACGTAGATTCTCCCGCCTTGTTAGCGCGTCCAACTTCAAATGTCGTCGGAGACATTTCAAACAGAGTTTCACTGCAGGGGCCTGACGGATGAATCAGAGATCCTGAAGTTCCTTCAGCACGGCACGTTAGTGGGCCTGCTGCCGGTTCCTCACCCCATCCTCATCAGGAAGTATCAGGCCAATGCCGGCACGGCCATGTGGTTCCGTACCTACATGTGGGGTGTCGTGTATTTGCGGTGAGTCAGCGAATATTATCAACACTCCTTCGCATGTCGACTGATCAGCTGCATGTTGTTGTTCCAGCAATGTGGACCCTCCCATCTGGTACGACACCGATGTCCGTCTTTTTGAAATCCAGAAGATGTAGGAAGACTGAGATTATTCAACTCCAGGATTCTCCCTCCCTCAGTAAACCTCAGTGTGTCTAACTCGCCTCATCATCTCCATACGCCCTGCCCCCCCCCCCACACACACCTCAG